>CM075868.1:19887079-20087079 GCA_038021265.1 Cyprinella venusta
ACATATATATATATATATATATATATATATAGTTATATATATATATAGTTATATTTAATTTATGTATCTAAATATTTTCTTTGCTCTCTTTCAGGCGGACATCACTAAGTGTGTAGTCAATACAGACCCCAGTTTTCGTTCTCATTGGTTGGTGGCAGCTGCCTGTGCCTGTGGTCACTATCTCAAGGCTGTGGTCTTCTACCTGCTGAGAGAAAAATGAAGAGCAGGATAAACAAGTGACGGACAGCTGAACTCTTCAGCATGGGCTTCTAGTCACTGCTTAGGCCTTTCACTTCTCTTAATGTGTTTACACTTGCACAAAGTTTGCACTTTGGTAACCCTTTACAATAAGGTCTCGTTAAATAACTAGTTCAAATGAACTAACTATGAACGATATATGTTTACAGCATTTAAGCTTTGTTAATGTTATCCAATTATTCATGTTAATTCACAGTGCTTAAACTAATGTTAACACACATGTATTAGTAAATGTAGGAATTAACATTAAGATTAATCAATGCTGTAGAAGTATTCTTGTTAACCTTATTGTAAAGTGTCACCCAATTTAGTTTAAAAGGATATTGAGCTCCAAGATGAACTGTTATCTTTAAGGTTTTGTTATGTTTAACCTGGCCTTTTGCACTCCTGTTACCATTGTTGTATTGAACCTAATGTTGATATTTAGAATATCAAGGCCAGCGGGAGAGGAAACTATCGAGACCTTTGAATTTGTGTGTGAAAGAATCTTCATGTACTTCGATTAATGCTGCCTACCCCAACATTGTCTTATCAGAAAGATTGTTAATACATGTTTCACTGTCTTGAGTTGTTTTGATGCTCTAAATGCAGATTATTAACAATCAAGCTTCAAAAATCCAACTGAAATCCACAATTCAGGGTAAAAAAAATACCAGGAGTTAGAATGTGTTATTGAGATCAGTATCAATATTTACCAAGGAAAAACTTCCAAAGTACTGAATGTAAATGGCTGTAGGAGAGATTTGGGTTGACTAAAAAGATATAACATTTCAGTTCATGCCATATTTCAAGTCTGGACCTGTCACCTAGTATATCATAGTGTTGTCTCTGTTTTGTTGTAATTTATTTTTGTGAAATATTTTCTCCTTACATGTGGTGTTGTTGATGCGGCCTTGAACAATTTGTAAGATATCATGGAGCCATCACTATATTAATAACTTGGTGTCTTAAAGTTGTTCATTGTTTTGTTGTCTTGTAGTTCAGTTTATAACACATTATTATGTGAAAACTACACATTGTGTGTGTATGCTACACTGAATGTATGCAAAATAAAAATAGTTTTTTTTTTGTTTTCCCAAAAATCTATTTGCGGTGCTTTTCTTGCGGTAGGAACAGAACAACATATTAATGAAGCCTTTATGCTGATAATACTACACAACATTAGTGTAATTGGTGGAAAACGAGTGGGAGGAAGCAGTTTAGATCAGATAGAATAGTTTAGAGATATTGTTACTATGGTGATCCCTCTCAACATGTGGTTTCCTTTACCCAGACTTTGAGAGCACTGACATGGATTAAATAATGGGTCTTTACTGCGTTCACAAAAAGCATATTAATGCAAGTGATTGCATTTTACAACTTCTATCATAGATAATAGGAGAAATTGAAGACTATGATGGTCTGTGTTCATTAAGATCAATGTTAAAGCAAATTATTCCTAATATGTTCCAGATTTTGTCAGTAATCGCCAAGTAACAACCTGAAAACTTGTTTTTTTACTACAACTTTCTGCCTAATAATTTCCAATTGCGACGCATCACTGACACCTAGTGGCTGTATATGGAACTACAGACGCTCAATGATTAAAGTGATCACACAGAGCAAAGGTACAAACAAGATAACGATATTGCTGATATTGTTTTTGATTTTTCGAAACTATCCAGTGACAGACTTTGATCTACAAAACTGAATAGGCGTGATGAAGTCAGCCTCTTCCTATCACATGCTTGTGCAGATTAATAGTAAAATTGACAAAATGACGAAAATGAGGGTTTGTCATATCTGTTCAATTTACATACACTATTGTTTCAGCACACGTCTGGGACGATGAAAAAGAAAAACTATTGTAAGCAGTTTAGTTAAAAACTATAGGACAGCTAAGGGCTCATGTATTTAGTAAGTTATGTATCTAGTTAGTTTTTGCCCAACAACATGACGTGTCAGAAATAGCACATTTCACAGAATACACTTTCACGGCTGTTTCCCAGTATTTGAAGATAAATATCAAATTCAAAACACAAAACATTTCTAAGAGTAATGCCAAAACTGATTATGTACATATATGTAGCGTTACATTCCACAACTTTATATTACTCTAGTTAGCTTGTTTATATCTGCTTCCAAGAGAAGACAACACGTCCCGCCTTAAAATAAATTCTATTGGTTAAAAACACCACCAAAAACCTAGAAGGTACTTGATTGGCTACTGCAGAAATGACGCTTCCTGACCAAAGCGGAAGTGACTTCGTATTGGTCAGTACAGTGTAAGGAACACTCAACAAACAAGATAGGCTGAATCACTGTCGGGATGGATGCAGGTAAGAAAATCGCTGGAAACCAATTTGTTTTATATTTCGCTCATCTGCTCAGATGTCATGAAATTGTTAAAAAGCAAAATTCTTCTTTCGACAAGCACCTACGCGCCTGTTATTGGAGAGGCCGCCTCTACGGTTTGGGATTTTGTCGTTAAATATGGTACATAGATGTCCCAACTGCTGCCAACTGGACAGTAAAACAGAGCAGTCCGCCGTCAGATAAGGGATGGACACTGTGTTGTCTTCTAGATGTCACTGCACCAAATGCCACTGCCACTCGTGAAAACCGCCTGGTTATTTGGCTGTGTTTTAGAGTCTATTCAGCGGCATGTTTTGAGCAATAACGTTATATAGGAGCGTTCCAGCGCACGAATGATACTGTTGGGCTATGGACGCTTTTGGGAGGTTGTCCTTGTTGTCTGTTATCAAATTTCTGCCTACTCTAATAATCTGTTTGCCAATAACATTTATCATAGGGACTTTTATGCACTGTGCCATGTCTTTAATCCAGGACATCCGTTACAATTAAAGGAATAGTTCACCGAAAAGTGAACATTTTGTCTTTACTTGCCCTCAGGTTGTTCAAAGGTTCCAGGTTGAGTTTTTTTTTTCTTCTGTTGAACACAACATAAGAACTTTTAAAGAATGTTGCCAACCTTCTTTTGTGTTAAAAAAAAAAAAAACTCATTGGAACGTGCCACGTTACAATAACGTTCAGTTTGTTTGTTAACACTCATTATGTGTCAATCAACAATAAATTATAAAGTATTAACCTTCAATCATCTAATAATAAAGTTCATTGTTAATTTGTTTTGTTATTATACAAAATCGTTAATTTACAAATCTTGAAACTGTTAAAATGTATATAAAATAATAATCAGCTGTTACAAATGATCTTTGTTTGTTGCATGTTTTTTCATGAAACAATATATTTTATTACATTTGACACCGACAGATGTGAAATTTCCTCAAAGAAAATACATTATGACAACACAAAACGATTAGCTGTGATCATATGTTAATGTTTAGATTTTTTTCTTCCTTTGTGATTATTATTATTTGTTTTGCCTCGGATAGGCCAACTAAAAAGGTGCCAAGTGATGTTTTTGTATAATATTTCTTTTTATATTTCTGTTGATCTGTGTAAATGGTTTGGCTTCCAGTTGATCATTGGCTTTTCCCCCCCAACAGCTACTCTCACATACGACTCATTGCGCTTTGGAGAGATCGAAGATTTCCCGGAGACCTCTGAGCCTGTCTGGATTTTGGGAAAGCAGTTCAGTGCTCTAACAGGTAATAAAGTGGTCAACGTTATAGGTTTTGTGCTGCTGTGTTTGGTCATGTTGGTAACACGATGTTCTTTGTGTCCCAGAGAAGGATGATATTCTGGCAGACGTCACCTCACGTTTGTGGTTCACGTACAGAAAGAACTTTCAGCCAATTGGTGAGAGTCAGTCATCAATCCTGTTCTTAGCGTCCAAGGACTGCATTTGATTATTCATACGGATAGATAAATCTGTTTAGTTTGGTTTGTTAATGGAAGTAATGTTACAGGTGGCACTGGGCCCACTTCAGACACTGGTTGGGGCTGCATGCTTCGATGTGGACAGATGATTCTTGGGGAGGCATTGGTCTGCAGGCACTTGGGTAGAGGTAAGGCTACCAGATTTGAAAACTGGGATTGGTGATTATGAGGTGAAATCTGAGATGTAATGTGTGTTGTGTGTTTTATTAGACTGGAGATGGATTCCAGGTCAGCGGCAGAGAGCAGAATATATCAGTATCCTCAATGCCTTCATTGACAAGAAAGACAGCTATTATTCCATCCATCAGATAGGTACTACTTCTTATCTACCTTCTGCTTGAATATTATACAGGGTTCCCGCTGGGTCTTAAAAAGTCTTAAATATGAATTTATTATTTTGTAAATAATACCTTAAAAAGATTTTAAAAAGTCTTTAATTTCGTTGTATGGGTCTTAAAAATTGTGCTGTATGTATGTAACTTCTCCGTATTGCATTTTTTCTCAAAAGTTTCATTTGTCAACCATGATTATTATGATTTCAATGCTTATTGTTCAGTTCCCCATTCCCAGCATTGAATAAGTTGCTAGCTAATGTAAAAAAAAAACAACTTAACATTGTTAGGCAAACTTTCTTGTGGCTTTTCATCTTTTACCCATTCCACATTTGAAAATTAAATGAACACAAGTTCAAGGATTTTGTTGAAATAGGTATTCATTTTTTACACAAATGGTCTTAAAAGACTTGAATTTAACTTGAAGAAACCTGTAGAAACCCTGTTATAGAAATAATGTTAATGTAGGGCTGTTGCAATAATATTGTATATTGTAGTACCGCGATTCTGAAAAGCCAACCACGAGGAATGCAAGCAACCGGAGCAACTACGACGTTCATATTTTTTCTTTATTTCACCAGGCTATGCCCCTCTTGTTTTACACTTCATTTTTGTGTATTGAATGTTACCTAAATTAATAAGGATAACAAGAGTGAAGAATATTTTTTTCCTGTCAACTGGCTCTTTTTTTTTACTTACCATTGTGATTTGGATGGAGGCTCTGTAGGTTTACACTAAACAAGCCTAAATTGACAGTGAGTGAGAACGAGAGATCGAATGAGCATGTTTTGAACTATTAGTTGAATGTACTCATTGATGTTTAATGACTCGCTCTTCCCGACACCCAGTGGTGTAACAATGTAACTGCACTGACTGAAAGCCTGTCTAGAAGGTGTCACACAGAGACAAGCAGTGCTGATTCTGGTGAAATATCAGCAGAGAAAGCCTCTTGTCAGATTTGAAGATTGGAACTAACTGTAATACCCCAACAAGCTTAGCTTATGGTCAGGTTTATGTTCTGTTATATGGACCCTTATTTTGACTTTCTGTTCTGTTCCTTTAGTTCCTGTTTCCCTGCTCTGTTTAGTTTCAGTTTCATCGGTTTCTGATTATGTCCTCGTTCGTCTCTATAGTTACGTATTAGTTTCACATGTCTAGTTTACTTTCTTTGTTCCACCCCCGTTTCTAGCTCTAGGTTTCAGTTGTTCTTTGTCAATTCTTGTTTATGCTTTTATTCATTATTCTCCTACATGTTAATTTAGAGTATTTGGATTATTGATAAAGCTTGTTCTGAACACATTGTAACATTTATCACAATATTAAGCCACTCAAAATTACCGCTAGGAAAATTGACCACGACAGCCCTCTTGACAGGTAAATTACTGTGGATGACATGGCTTGTTCTTTTTCCAGCTCAGATGGGTGTAGGTGAGGGAAAGTCTATAGGCCAATGGTATGGCCCAAATACAGTGGCACAGGTACTCAAGTAAGTTGGCCAAGTCAATTCTATTTTTTTATTATTATTATTCAAATATAAAAAACCATCATATAGTCATATATGAAATATAACTATAAAAGACTATTGATGCTAAGTAATCTTTAGATAAATTATTATGCTTTGCTGTATTGAAATATACCCATCTAAACCTTTATCTCCATCTAGGAAACTGGCAGTATTTGACTCCTGGAGCCGACTTGCAGTTCATGTAGCTATGGACAATACTGTGGTCATAGAGGAAATCAGTGAGTTTTCTTTCATAGTGCCCACATGCAATCTAGAGCCTTCTTTTGCACTAATTTAGAGGGGATTCTGTGGAATGAATTTGAGCTGACTTTTTTTTAATTTTTTTTTTTACTTTACTCTTATTAGTAGCTGAAAGCATGAGTATATTTAAAGGGATACCCAGAAATTAAAATTTTGTCATTACTTACTCAGCTCATGTCGCTACAAACCTGTATGAGTGTAAGACGTGAAAGAATATAAGGATCTATCAATCTATACATGTATATTATGTAATATCACAATCTGACATGCCTCTTCTGACAGCTGTGATGCCTGAATAGTGGATTCTTGTGTGTGTTTGTTTGCAAATTAGGGTTAGTACACAACAGACCAATTAGAACACATTTTCATCTCAGTTCTTTTTGTAAATAAAATAAGTATTTTTCTAGCTGAATTAATTGACTTATCTGCTAAACAATGCATTTTTTTCAATACAAATGATTTCCACAACCAAAGATGTTATTGCTATTTTTTTTAAATCACTTGCCTTTGCAACTTTGCAACCCAAATATAAATATTATTATATTCAATAAAAAAGTTAACTGACTGTTAATTTTAAAATGTTAATGTTAATTAGCCAGTAGATAAGTATTTGTTCCCTTTCTTTAGTATTTTGTTGAACCAGCATCAGAGATATTACAACTATCAGCCTTGGGTCTCTCTTTATTTTGCACAAAATAATCACTCGAACTGTACGAGGTCAGTTGAGGAGTTGCAGTGGACAGCAGTTCATTCTTTCAGAGATGTTGGATGAGATTGAAGTCTAGACGGACACAAGGGCATCAATTTCTTCATTTTAAGCCACTTCAGTGTTACTAAGGCAGTGTGGTTTGGGTTGTTGCCCTACTGAAACGTCCTTAGTTTATACTTTCTGGGAAAAGGGAGTGTTTAGCAGCATTCATCAATCTTAAGAAGACTGCCAATGCCTGCTGCTGAAAAGCACCACAGTAATATAACAACACCACTACCATCAGCGAATCTCACTGTGGGCATGGTGTTACCTGGCTAATGTGCAATGTTAGATTGTACAGCACACAAACAACTTTGTGTTTGAGCCAAAAATTTAACTTTAGTTTAATCAAACCAATGTCTTTTTTTTGTTTGTTTTACATACAACAGCTTTTTCTTCATCAATTTCCCTAAAAGCTCTTTTTTTTGTGCAGTAGCTTGAAGATGGTTGTCTCATAGAAATCTTTTGTAACTTGGACATAGACCATAGTTCGATTACTGCAAATGTAAACATATCTAATGACTTCTGAAACTTAGTTAAAGTGTCTTATATTTTAAATTTGGAGAATTGCACAAACCGTGTTTATCAAGGTTGTACTACTGTACCTTTTTTTACAGGACTGTGTCATTATGAGTGTTTTTAGTGTTAGGAACATATGGACTCGAGAAGGAAATTCTGACTTCACAATTGTCCTAATTAGCCAATAAATGACTAAGGTGTTTGATAATGGTTGTTTGTACTGGCTGTCCGTAGAGAGGCTGTGTATGCCGTGGCTGGACTTCGACAGGGGTGCATGTGCGGCTTCGGAAGAGCCTCGAGAGATGAATGGTGATCTGGAGGGGGCTTGTGCTCTGGCAGAAGAGGAGACGGCTTTGTGGAAACCCCTTGTTCTGCTGATTCCTCTAAGACTTGGCCTCAGTGATATCAATGAAGCTTATATTGAACCACTCAAGGTAAATCTATAACAACATCTGATGTATGAATTGATGTTAACACTGCTTAAGCATGTGTGAAATGTCATCTACTATTGCTTTAGCAAATTCAGGTTTGCCAAGTGTTGGGCTTTATTTTTATATCTCATCCACAGCAATGCTTCATGATGCCTCAGTCTTTAGGAGTAATAGGTGGAAAGCCAAACAGCGCTCACTACTTCATTGGCTTTGTAGGTGAGCAGGTTTTCTTAAAGTTAACCTATTAAAAAGTCTGTTCTCAACTGGTGGCTCTTTACCCAAAATAGTTTACCAGTCCTTCTGATGAGAATCTAAGATGACGGGAAAAACAAACAATTCAAAATGCAAAAAATAGGTGCAGCCTATCATTTATGGTATTTTGGATGGCAAAAATAAGTAAACATTTCCCATACCTTTTGTGATTGGCCGAACCAACTATCGCGCGCAAATAAAGGTCTATCGGAATTTTCAGCAAATTCGTCTGGTTTACTTGGTAGCTAGTCGAATTAAGCAGATGCTAATATGTACAAGTAGTGTCGTTCTCAATTTTGAAAACATGAAATAATATTAACTCCGTCTGCTGATACAATGTACAACCCAGACTACATTAAGTTAAAGGAATACTCCACTTTTTTTGGAAATAGGCTCATTTTACTACTCCCCCACAGGTAAAGATTTGAGTTTTACCATTTTTTAATCCATTCAGCCAATGTTCTGATATTTAGAAGAATATCAGTAACCAGACCGTTTCTGGTCTCATTGACTTCCATAGTATATTTTTTCCTACTATGGAAGTCAATGAGACCAGAAACTGTCTGGTTACTGATATTCTTCTAAATATCCGAAAATCGGCTGAATGGATTCAAAAACGGTAAAACTCAACTGTTAACCTCTGGTGGAATTGTAAAATGAGCCTATATCCAAAAAAAGTGGAGTATCCCTTTAAATATGTGTCAATCAGCGTGCTTAATGCTATAAATATATTTTTGAATACTATTATTTTTATACAAGGCCATATTTGTGCTTTACAAACCATTTTTTGTTGTGTTATGACCCCTGAGATAGTCTTGGGGTTCAGGGGTCTAACATTTAAATTTTACATTAAAGAGAAACATATATAATTTATATGTGCTGTACAAAGAACCACCAATCTAGGAAACTGTGCAAAAAGGTTAAAGACAAGAATTAAGCAAGACAAACACGTAAAGAATATACAGTGGATTTACACAGTATTTCTGTTAGATAGTCAATACCACTAGGAGGAAGAGGGGACGTGGGTGGCGCCAAAGAAAAAAAAGGAACAGAACCGAAAGAAGTCCGACATTTAAATAAATAACCTCTAACCTTAAGTAAGGAAATAAAGGATGCCACATCATGTCCAATGTAAAAATATCAGTTGAGCACTACTATTTTACTGGGAGGTTTATATGTGTAGTAGAGATTATGTAAATGTTAAATGCTGAATGGCAGCATATTGTTTCAAACGGCTTCATTATATTTTCTTATTGATGGCGCCCTGCAGGTGAGGAGCTCATTTATCTAGACCCCCATACAACTCAACCAGCAGTGGACCCAAGTGAAGGGGGTCATTTCCCAGATGACTCCTACCACTGCCAGCACCCTCCCTGCCGAATGCACATCTGTGAGCTTGACCCCTCCATTGCTGCTGTAAGTATAGCTTGATGCAGAAAAAAAAACCCCTAGTTGTTCATTTCATTATCCTTTATGTCTACCTACACTCAAAAATAACTCTTTGAATGAACATAAAAAAATAATGAAAAAGGTTTTCCACGTAATTAACTTGCTTTATTTCAACATTATGCAATTCTGTTATTCCAATTGAATGTACTTGCGTTGAGTCAACTTAATGTATTAAGGTTGATTCAACTTATTTACAATGGTTGGGCACAGTTTCATTTAATATGGTCAGTGAATTTAAAAAGGCTCCCTGATATGTTTCAGGTATTCAGATTCATAATTTTCATTCACCCAATACAAGTTTATTTTAATGTTAAATTTTTTATTTTAAATTTTGTCCATCAGGGCTTTTTCTGTCAAACGGAGGATGATTTTGATGACTGGTGTGCACAGATTCGTAAGGTACTTCAGCCAAAAAATTGTGTCTTTTTTCACAGTCTCAGTTTGTTTGTTCCTGTGGCTCACTGTTCACTTTTGTTTTTCCCTTGTACAGGTTTCCAACTGTAGAGGTCTTCCTATGTTTGAATTAGTAGACAGTCAGCCATCTCATCTAATTGGCGCCGATGTAATTAACCTCACTCCAGGTAATCTCTAATTCTGCTTGGTCATAGATTCAGAATTCTAAGATTTCCGTTTATAAATTCGCACCATTTTCTCACTTTTTTCTTAACAGAATTTTCGGATTCGGACCGGCTCGAGCGCTTCTTTGATTCTGAGGATGAAGAATTTGAAATCCTGTCTTTGTGAGGGACAGTTGCATTTGCCAGACTTTCCGAGTTCTGTAGTAAAGCCTCCTCAGAGGAAAGAGAAGAATACCATTGACGTCCAAGGCCACTGTGGAATAGTCACCTGCGTCAAAACACACAGCTTTCTTCTTTAACAGCTATACTGACTGCTCTCTGTCACCCTGAGTGAGCCGAGGTCAGGTTTCATGGTCACAGGCACTCAGGACCATCAGTATGTATGTATGTATGTACTTTGTCGCATTTATGTGTATCCATATTGAGTCTTAACACTATAGATTAATTTTTAAGTGATATGGTGCCTTTTTACCCCCTTAACTTAAACACAGGTTTGCCATAACACATATTGTGGTTTCGGTTAGGAGACCTGCTAATCAAATTTGATTCAGCATTTACTCTCAACCAATGGAAGTCAGTGAAATGTTGGACCTGTATCAATTTGTAAATGACAGCCATGGAAGGTTGGGCATTTGCAGACTGGGTGGGATTGCTCGTGTAATTATACAAGAATGAGTTTGTCTTAATGTTTAAAATGTCTGTATACACAAGTTTATTTTATGAATATTTATTTAAATCATTAAAAAATTTTAAGGTTTCAGAGTAGGTGGAGATCTGTTCACTTCCACAGCTCTCCAATTGGCTGATTCTCAGCTAAACTGATGATGTCTTCACTCAAGCGCTTAATATCTTTGTGCACCTCTTCTATGGTCCTTGCGGCATCAATCACCTAGACGAAGAAAGATAAATATTACACTAATACACAGATAGTTACCTACTGTAAATGTACAATAATTAGGATTACACCAAATAAATCACCTTCCAGTTGACTGAGGAATCTTGCATAAGCTCTTCGAACCTTTGTGTAACTGCACTTTGGAAAGCACTCGTCTCGTACCGTTCAATTCCATATTCTCCACGGTTTGCCGCCATACCAGGATTGAGTTGCAGAAACATCACCAGGTCTGGTTTTGGAAGGCCCACATCTGGATTCATGCACCACTCCAGAGAGAAGCCCTGAACATATTTGGGGTTTCATTAATTAACAAATAACAATAGTTGATGTGTGAACTAACAATGAACAAAACCTTTGTTACAGTATTTATTAATCTTTGTTAATGTTAATTTGAAAAAAGTCGTTATTTTACAGTCCGTTAACTGTTTACAAGCAACTTATGATTTTAATGTATTTTAAAATGAACATTTATTTAGATTAATAAATGCTGTAGTAATTGTTCATTCTTAATTCATGTAAACTAAAGTTATTAAGTAATGAAACCTTAGTAAAGTGTTAAAATAGTAAAGTGTTACCAATGTTTTTGAGATCACCAAGGTTGCATTTATTTGATTGAAAATATAGTAAATCGTTGTGAAATAATCTTTTAAAATTAACTATTTTAATATTAAAAAATGTAATTTAATCCTGTGATTTCAAAGCTGAATTTTCTACAGCCATTAGCCTAGCATCATATTAGCCTTCAGAAATCATTCTAATATACAACATTTCTTCTTCCTAACAATGTTGAAAACAGTTCTTATAATGTTAGTGGAGAAAATTATAAATATAAAAAAATGGAATTCTTTGATGAATAGAAAATTAAAAATAACAGCATTTATATAAAATAGTGTCACTAATTCAATTTGATATAAAACGTAAAATTCTCAATTCAAAACTAAAATCTTACTGACCCCAAACTTTTGAATAGTAGCGTATATTAAAATCCTTTATACACTAACACATTTTTTTATTCTCCCTGTAAATGTTAAAGTTACCTTAAAGTATAACATTAACACTCACAGGCTTGGCACTAGTAAAAGCCACTCCTGAAAACGCATAGCGGTCCACCACTAGATTGATCCCTTGTTCCAACTTCTGTTTCATCAGAGGCCTGACGTTAGAAAGCAGACTGATTGGTTGACGGATAGATCGATCGAATGATAAATCAAGGAAACAGTCACGTGCATGCACTGAATTTAATGTATTAATAAAGCTGGAGGGATAACCTACACCATCTCCCATCGGTTTGCAGAAAACAGCAGGTGAACAGTGTGATCCTCCAGATCACTCTTCTTCTCTAGGTATGAACTGATGAGCCGACCAATCTTAGTGGTTCTGTCTGTGTAGAAAACAATTCATCCTCGCTACATGAAATACAAACACTGCACATGAAGACAAAACAAAACCTAGTAAGCTGCCATGCGTGAAGTTAATTATAGGTGTATGTTTTCTGTTATTTTATATAATATATAACTTACATATGATTTCACAAGCGTTGCACTAATGTTTATAAACAAGAGCTGCAAATACTGCGGGATGCTTCACTCTCACGTTATTATTTCATGTAAAGCTCCACAAATAGTCTGGTTTTCACCTGGAAATCGCATTATTTCTGCCGCTCGTCCGCTCTGCTGTAACGCCTGCACAAGTGTTTGGCATTGCGTGGTTTTCCCGGCTCTGTCAACTCCTTCCAGAACAATCAAAGCTCCTCTTCTGCAAGACATGGCTCTTAAAAATAAAAAAAATAAAACAATGTGCAACAGTAATGAGGAAGTGTTGACACTGGTTAGCAAAATAATTCAAGGATGGCTTCTCTTTACGCGCTCTTTCCTTCTTCAATTTTTTTAAATGGCGTTTGACAACTATTTGTTGTATTACCGCCACCGCTGGACTGGAGTGTATAACAGGATTTACATTTTCTTTTAAACCGAAAAATCTTCCCAGCATTTCTTTGTAAAATATTTCTGTATTCAAAGATAATTTCATTGGCCTCTACTTGAGCAATAAGCCTCTGCCTTTCTTGATGATATTTCTGAAAACGAATCAATAGGCTCTATGCACAACTGCACTACTTCCTGAACTTCAGCCAGCTCCTTGTTTCCTGTATACCATTATTGGACAATTTGATTAATTCAGGTGTGCTTGACCTCAGTAGTCACGGCAACAATGATCAAACACACCTGAATTAATCAATGTGTCCAATAATGCCAGACAGGAAACAAGGAGCTGGCTGAAGTTCAGGAAGTAGTGGAGCTGTGCATAGAGCCTATTGCTCTACTGGGCTACTCTGAGACAGTACTCACTCACAGTTTCCATGCTATTTCATTAGAAATAAGGTAAACTATTTTGACTGGTATGCCCAATTCTCAGCCTGGACGTTACTTCCTCATATCTAGTTCTAACTAAATCTGCACATCAAATATGTAACTTATTTTGATGTTTGTTATATATTAAAAAACGTTATTAATGAGAGAGTGCGAAAAATCTCTTCAAAATCATGTTTAAACACAGCAGTAACTAAATAAAGTAACAAATAAATAAAATTGAAATTAAGGGTATCACATTTCACAGAGGGTCGTTCTTTGGGCTTTTTTTTTTGATAAATTTGTTTTGTTACACCGGCGGGACGTTTTTTTTTTTACACCGGCGGGACGTCATGCGCCCATTCGCCATTCGCCCACGTCATATCCGTATACAGGGGAGTTTGAGTTTCACATGATGGGAGTTTCAGCTATGGACAGCTATGGTGCAGCCAAAGACCATTTTTTATATTGAGCCTATATATTTATTTGTATTATTATTATTTGTATAGCCTACGTAACTGTGTGTATAATTGGCTAGATTAAGCAATGAGGTGCTGGTGCAACTGTAAGCAAAGAAGTGCATGATGGAGGCCTCAACTATCTTTTGTTTAGCTGGCTTTATTTGCATAATCAGGGAAAACACGTTTTGTTGCACCTTTGCTTGAAAAGTTAACAATAATTTCTGCACACTCTGATTAGCCCCAGGAGTTCAGCAAAGTCATGCAAAAACACCTGAACAAGATCAAGACAGCATTGGAGTTAAATAAGGGTGAGTCAATGAAAAGACATTTTGGCTGAATTATTCCTTTAATCATTTTTATGCATTATTATTATAATTAAATGTAAATGTTTTGTTTTTTCCAAAAAAAGTGAAATACACAGAAAATAGTTGAACAATGCATACAACAAGGTGATTTTTTTCATTAATCATCAGAAAAAGAAAACCTTAAAGATGAAAATTAATTTTGTTTTGTGGCAGTTCTTCAATAAAAACGTAACATAACAACTAGTATTGCATTTCCCCCTTCGTTTTTAAGTATCATCTATGCAAATTACATGTTTGTTTTTTTTAAGGAGGGGCAGAACAAATTTCGCTACTTTCAAAGGGTGTTGTCACTAAAAACAACTGAACCCACTGATATAGGGTTAAAAGCGGGACTTGTTTTTGATGAGCAGTCGAGCTGTCAGACTCTGCTCTTGTGACAGTGTTTAAGGGCATCAGCCAAGGCCTCCAACAACACGTCCACATTGGCCTTGGTGCTGTTACATCCCATCAGTCCCACACGCAAAACCTGTAAAATAACGTAAGAAACAAAACATTTACAGTGCATTTACAATTGCTGACCCATGTGTGTCTCTTTAACACACTGCATCAATGTACTTGAAATGACTTTTCTCTGTCAGTTATGATTAAGTGTAATCCAATAGCTTCTCACCATGCCGGCAGATGGTCCCAGACCCCCAGAGATTTCAATGTTATAGGTCTTCATTATGTACCCAGTGATTTCTCGCCAGTCATATCCCGGGGGAGCTACTATTGTGGTCACTGTTGGCAGTCTTGCTTTCTATAAGACACAAGAAGTGTTCAAAACAGGTAATACTATAGTTACACTCATATAAAACGTATGGTGTATATATATATATATATAATTATTTTTTTGTGATCTTTGAGGCTCCTTTTCTTCTACCAACCTTATCCTGCACAAACAGCTTTAGCCCCATTTCTTCTAAGCCTTTATGGAAGTACTCTGCGACCTCTTTGTGTTGTTTCCATGAGTTTTCAAGACCCTATAAATATGCAAACAAATGCTACATACAAACAAATGCTTTTTTGTACAATATTTACATTTCTCCAAGTGCTTGATTACCTAATGATCTTCTGAAGCACTTAAAGTCACCACGAAATCATAATTGATAATTCTTGTTTTTATAAGGAATATTTCAGTATTTATTTGAAATGATTTATCTGTGCACATCAGTAACATCTCTTCTCTTCACTGATGATGTTTTTACTGGTTTGAGGGTGGGACAACCTGTCACTCACATGAGATCACAGAAATAGCAAACCATCCAATCAATTTTCAGTGTACAAAATCAAGTCCCATCCTACATTTTTTTTCTTGTTCGGGAAGCCGTTTAAGTTAAATCAATTGGGAAAAGTGTGAATAGTCACGATCAGGAAGAAAAGACTATTGCAACATCATTTCCATACTTAATGTACTGACATGATGACTGACACGATGTAACTTTGGCCCTCTAGCAGTTGAAGCATAAAATTACGTGACTTGCTTAATATGACACAAAAAATCTGTGCACAATCTATTGATGATTCATTAATAATTTTTATACAAAAATGCAAAATAAATAAATAAAAAGATCCCAAAATCTGGGTGGTATTATAAACATAAAATTGTAAATTTTATACAGATATTAAATATATTTGGTCAGAGGAAGGTTCATGTATATATTATATTATATTATATTATATTATATTATATTATATTATAGTTAAGTTATAGTTATATTATAGTTATAGTTATATTATAGTTAATTTACATTAGAATGAGATTTACAGCAAATTCATGTGCAAAATGGCATGCTATAATGTGGTTTTGACAGCTTGTTTTTTTATAAAATATGTCACTCAAAACTGCTTTCATTCATTAGATGCATCCCTTATATTTCTCAGATTTACTAATTCATGTTGTTGTTTTTGGCCATTTGCTCTTTAGATGATTATAATGCCAGGAAAAAAATAAATAGTGAGCATAAGGCAGATTATGATCTCACAGTCTCTGCGAGGATGGCCAGACTCTCCCGCAGACCGTAGAAAGAAGTTATTGGTCCAGTGTGGTGATAACTGTACAAACAACAGATACAGCAACTTTATCATTAATGCACAATATTCCTTCTTTATTTAATGATAGAGAATTTACTTCAAAGGTCTGAGCATATTGATTTTTTTTTTGGTAAACAAAAAACAAACAGTGCTTGGTAAAAGTGGTCCTTACGCGCGTACAGGCTTGTCGTCACAACCCCAATAATTTGCCAACCAGCTCATGTCCAAGAAGTAAGAGATTGGTTTTGTCCTTCTGTTAAATATTTTTTGGCTGTTTTGCCAAAAAAAAAAAAAAAGCATTTTAGAGATTTGTTTTTCCCACATAATACTTGGAGCTGTTTTGTCTCACCATGCTCTCTCACTGAAGGAGATTGGTGCAGTTCCTGGAGGGGCGTTCAAGACCTTCTGAGAGCCAGTATACATAATATCTATACCTAAAAATACAAAATATACATTTTAATCTTGGATCACAGGCAATGTTTGTGGTGCCAGAACGTGTAATGTGGTGATACCTTGCTCATCCATGCAGATAGGAGTACCTCCCAATGCCGCTACTGAATCAACCAGAAATAAACAGTTGTACCTAAGAGACAGAACACAATTTACTAAAAATAAATAAATAAACAATACATTTCTCTCTCTCTCACACACATACACCAATCCATGCATGCATCCATCCATTTAAAAAAATTTGATGCAACCAACCCTGATTTGGATTTAGAAAACTTTCTGTTAAATAGATAAATGTAAATTATGAACTGCTTGTTATTCATGGCAGAATATTTAGGGGGAGGAACTTTCTTATTCAAGACAGCATTTGATTGGACAAAAATCTGTATAGTGCAACATGAGTCATCAGTAATTTTTCTAGGGATGCACCGATATGAAAATGTTGGTCGATACCGATAATTTTTTAAATATGAAAGCCGATAACCAATATATTGGCAGATAAATCTAAATCCAAATTTTTATATACTTTTTGAGAGCCTGATTACAAAAACAAAAGCCTCACCATTAAACTCCATGTCCCAAGCACACAATAATAATATTCTCATTATAATTTTATGTAGCTTATTCGACAGACTTGCACTGCACATGTTGCACTTAACTGTATTTAGTGATTCCAATCATATTTCAAGCAATTCAAAACCATCATGGCAAACAAACGGTTCACATCTGAAGTGTCTCAGCATAAGGAAATAATCCATTATTTATCGGCTTTCAAAATATCGGCCAAATTTCTTATCAGGCCGATAACGATAACATTAAAAATGAACATATCAACTGATACCGATATGGTGGCTATTATATCGTACATTGCTACATTTTTCTCTGTTTTCTCCAACATGGCATCATGACTTTTGTGTAAACATACACGCCACTTTCAAGTCAAGTGGTTTGTTATCTATACGCATTTTCAGCTATCAAATGCTGGGTTGTTTTAACACAATTTTGGGTAAAATATGGACAAACCCAGCCATTGGGTTACATTTTTAAATTATATTTTTTACCCAATGGCTGGGTTTGTCCATATTTCACCCAAAATTGGGTTAAAACAACCCAGCATTTTTTAGAGTGTCTACGCCATTAATGTCCGAGTGATTCCGCGTGTATGTACACTCCATTAAATGTCCAAGCAAAAACGAAGCAAAATGTAGATCTACATCTAGGGAGCGATATTTTTTTCTCTCTCATAGATGCTATTAACCCCAGTGACGGGTAGGTTTAGGGATGGGGTTGGGGTAGGTCCTATATACAGTAATGTAACGTTAAGTCAACAGCGTTCATAAACATGCTGAAAAGCGATTATGCATGTTGATAGCACTGCAAAAATGGAAATACGAATTGACGTGTCATTTATATGCCATTTCATGATCAGTCAGGTTTTCTCAAATGAGAAAGACCATTGCATTTGCTAAAGGTGAATTTTGAGATTACCTCAAAGTTACTAAATAGACTTAAACCCGAAAACTTGATTTCAAGGAGTCTTAATCTGACGCATGTTGAGAAATCAAAGCTCTATTCAGGAGGAGATGTCTCACTTGTGGCAAAGGTCACCTATGCCATCTATGGGGTGGACCACTCCTGTGGAGGATTCTCCATGTGTGAGGAAGAACACCACTGGCCTGTATTTGTCTAATGCCTTCAAAACAGTACAGGTTACTCATATGTAGTTAATACATACAGTAAGTGGTTAATGAATCATCATTTTTACCTGCTCAATTTCCTCATTTGTAAAGTACCCACCAGCAGAGGTTACAACTGTGTTCACCTTGGCACCTGTTGAAGAGTGTTTGATATATAAATTGATGATGTTCTAAATCACCTTTATAACTCTCAGATCCAGGCTTTCTAGTAAAAGCAGAGCCAGTACCTATCCTCTCAGAGATCTCCGTAGCCCTCTCCCCCCATATGCCATTGACGGCTATGAGGACACTCTCTCCAGGCTCCAGCGAGTTAAAGATGGCACACTCCATAGCAGCATGACCCGGTCCACTAACAGCTAGAGTCACTCGGTTTTGGGTCTGAAACGCATACTGAATGCCACTCTTGATCTGATTCATAATCTGAAAGAAAATTAAACAAACACTGAATGAATTTCATTGATCGGTATCAATTATGACGGGATTATGCTTACGAAAATCTCTTATAAACAAGCTACACATAACGGTAATTCATTTGATTAGCCTTTTGCTTGACGGTATTCAAACAGCTAATGTGTTGCTAGCGTTACACAAACCAATGTTTCTGTTATCGATCTCAGAGTCAAACAGCTGCCTCCTGAAAATCAGCATCCTTAAAACAATTCAGAACATCAGTGGAGAATGGCATAGTTTGTCATAACATTGTGTATTATAATATATTGCTGAATCTACCCAATTTTTCATATTAAAGGTATAGCGGAGGATTTTCTTTTTCCGGGTGGGTAGTCTATACTATTGATCCACCTAAGTGTCAATCATTCTGGTGATATGTTTACGTAAGGCCGTCGTACGTGCTCATCTCTATGTAGTTTTCAATTTCTGGTGTTTTATGTCGGAGTTACGGTTTCAGCCACTCCTTTGAAAATGACTGAGGGTCGAAAGAGAAAAAATGTAAACGAAGTGTATGATAAGAAGAGAAAGGCCGCAGAATATAGAAACAAGACCAGAGTGATTTTGGGTGAATATCACACGCTGGCGTGCACTAAAAGCACAGGTTGGGCTTCTCACTGATGCCGCAGTCGCGAATATTCTACTAGACAGGTAAAGTTTGTCATGCTGTTTGGAGAAATCCATTTAAAATCACTAGTAAAAGTTAATGCAAGCGACTTAGCAATGCTAGCCCTGGCACAAGTCATGCACCGCATAGACACGGTAAACATCTCAATTTGTCTAAAGTAGCCTTTTGACCAAATGGTAAATGGTATCGCGCTAAAATATTCTAAAACCGTGTGTGTTCATGTGTTCATATTCTAAAACCGTGTGTGTTTATTATTACACAAACGCAACAAGCTACTTCTCTATATGCAACTATGTAAAAAAATAACGTATTAATACCTACGCATTAACAATGAGACATATTATGTCAAGGACGTAATAGCCCTGCTCATATGTTGCCATGTAACATAATTGCGATTTGCAAAATAAGTTTCCTCAGAAAGTATTTCGTGTGATACAGGGTTGCACATATCATGTCTTGAGTCCTCGGTCACTCAATCGATCAGTATAATAAGTAAATAAAACACGGAAGGGCATTTGACATGTTGTCTTTTTTATGAATGTTTTTGAGTTAGTTTATAATTTGCAACATAATTGTGCAAGGCGTCTCGGGAGCAAGAGTGTTGTGTTGGTGCATTTGCATTTTTTTTAAAAAAATTGGAGAGGGCGGGTCTTCTCTAAATTTCGGAAAGATCCTCCGCTATACCTTTAACAGAAAAATACAGAGAGATAATCAGGCATCTCCCCTGTTAGTTCAGAGTTAATGATATGCTAAAGCCCGCCAGCACATTGACGTGATTGGTTACAAGGTAGTTTGTGACGTCAGAAACACCAGTGATTTCAAACCATGTTTTTGAGACTTGTTCACCGCAGTTTAAAAGAGAAAATACTCAGCAATGGCATTGGATTTACTAATCTGCACAAAGTTTGTCTGAGGTATGTCAAGATATATCAGAGGTCGCACACCTCTGGAGCAACTAGGGGTTAAGTGTTTTGCTCAGGGACACATTGGTGTCTCACAGACAGTGAATTCGAACCTGAGTCTCTCACACTAAAGGCATGTGCCTATGCCATCACCATAAAAACAACATTAAAAACTTGATTTTTTTACCACAGGGGGACTTTGAAATAATTATAGTTCACTCAAAAATGTGAATGAAGACATTCTGTCATCATTTACTCAGCCTCATGTCGGACCAAACCTGTATGACTTTCTATCTTCATTCTCTCAAGATATTTGAAGAATGTTGGAAACCAAACTGTTTTTGATCATATGAGATGCCTCAAAATATCTTCTTTTACTGTATGTTCCACAGAAGAATAAAAGTCATACATTTTTCGAACAGCATGAGGGTAAGTATGCTGATCGAATTTTAATTGTTTTGGTGAACTATCCCTTTAAGCCAATATGATATGAGTGCACATGTACTGTATTACCTCAATGGTTTCTGCATGCAGGTGGCCCAGCATGGGCTGTGCTCCGGCTGCTGAGATCCTCGCGGGTACATTGGAGGGTCCTGGTCCGAGCATAAGTCGTTTGGGAACGATTAAAGGCTGTAACAGACATTGCGGTGGAAGAACAGACAGAGAGGACATATTGCTGCCGACACACAGTGACAGACTGAGGTAATGGTTAACCCATGTAAACTCTGTGGGCACATTTTTCACTTGTTGACCAATCATCTCACTTTGAGTGGTGACATAGGCTAAATTACTGACATTTCAATTGCCTTTAGATTCTTTTTCAACTTAGTAAAGACCACTAACACTGAAATCCTAAAAACTTAAATGTTTTTTTTTTCTCGGTTCTAATATACACAAAGTAATCAAATACAAAAGCAAATGTAAATATAGGGCAAAAGCATTCATTTATTATTCCAGCATCTTTTAAATGTTAACTGTAAAAAATGAATAATGGGTCTTGTGATTTTCATTTAAAAAATGAAGGTGATAATTAAAATTATTGTGTATATTTTATTAAGAAAACTGTGGTTCAGTGTTGTATAGAAAATATTGAGAACACTTCACTAATAAAACCAACGAATACATTTTCCATTTTTTTTTTAAGGAAACTTACACAATTTTTAGGCTTGAATTGAGGAACCGATTAAGCTGATAAAATTACGGGAAAAGAGCTACCAGTTTATTTTAAGAGAATTAGCTGAATTATTCGGTTTTATTTTGAGACACCATTGTTAGTTCCCAGGATGCTTTGCACATGGCTGGTAGTGGAGAGGAAATATTGAAATTAATGTTGATTATGTTGAAGTTTTGATCATTACCATTGTGCAGAGTAGGGCTTATAGTAAGGTTGTGAATAACTGCAGGTATTGATTTTCTGAAACATGTTGCTTTGATTGATTATCTAAAACCTTGTTACAATGTTAGTGTAGTAACTTGTTTGGTTATGTGCTGTGCTAGTGGCAAACAGTCTTTTAATAACGCAATATAACTCAATCAAATATAGGTTATTTTCATTCACTATAATTCACACACTTTTGAGCATCAGCTTAAAATAAAAAAGCATATTTCACTAAAAATATTAAATTCATTGTATCATAGACTAAATAATTAAGGGGATTTACATGATTTATTCAGGTAGATTCCATCAAAGAAATCAAACCTTAACTACTCAAAAATATTATGTGTAATATTGTTACCATAATGTTTTTAAATAATAGCAGTGACGTTTTTCTAGAGTGTTGAGCATATAGTGTATATAATACTTTGACAATGTCTGCTCTTAAAAACAAGAGCACACCACAAATGTCAGTTTAAAATAACTGATAAATCATTTTCAAAATTCTTTATTCGTTTTTTTTACATGTAAATCAGTAAAGCCATCTTTAAAATTCACTGTTTTGCTCTTAAGTTGGGTTAAACATTAGTTACTTTGCAGTGATGTAATCAAATTGTATTTACATTTCCTGAAGAAATATACAGTTGCAATAGAGCTAAGTTAACAATATTTGTTAATTAACTAATGAAAATGACAAAAAATGCACCATATTCATATTTAATTCTGTATTTTAATTGCTTAAAAATATATACATTTATGTACTCCCCCCCCCCCCAAATTCCATAACAATTGTAAACACAATTTCAGCTTTAAAACCTGCTCCACAATTCCATGAAAAACGTTGCATACTTAAAAAGATATTTTGAAGAATAACAAAACAGTTTTGGTTCCCATTGACTTTCATAATATGGACAAAAATACAATGGATGTCAATTATTATTTTTGAACATGTAAGAAAATAAAATTATATATATATATATATATATATATATACAGATATATATGCATATATAAAATTAAAATAACGGCAATATAAAATCATGTACTTCTCAGCACAATCTTTCAAAATGATTGTAATTCAAATTCATAACAAACTTTTCAGGTCCTACCCCCTATCTCTATCTTTATCTTTTAATTAAATACAAAACAAATTGATGCTTCTCATTCATTTCCATTTATATATAGCAAATCAAATAATAACACCTCCTCCATACTAAACTAAAAATGTAGATTAAGGAACCTCTATACAATACTATCACCTCGAGTCCTTTTCGTATCCATTTAATGTCTTCAGTTTAAATAGTCCTTGAAAATTTACTCATTGTTGAACATGATTTCACCTCTTCACCGCAGATGATCCATACTGTACACTTACTCCTTTGGTTGTGATGCAGTGATATTTAGAATTTGTTCTTATAAATTTATTTTTAATAACAAATGTTCCTCTTAAGTGATGTTTGCTCTCTCTAATCTGGAACAACCCTTGAATACTGTTCTTTTGATTATTTATTTTATACATAATTTGTGCAGTTTTACCGGTCTACTGACATTTCTTATGACATCCCCTGTAAATATTAGCCTACAATTCTCATGATAACTTGCGAATACAATGAGAATAGAAACTGTTTAGTTTCCAACATTCTTCAAAATATTTGCTATTATGTTCCACATAAGTCGCAATGGAACGTCATGAGGGGGAGTAAATTATGACAATTTACATTTTTGTGCGAACTATCCCTTCATGATGAAATGTTGCTAATCATGAAATGTATTATTATTAATAATGATTGTTTGCAATGTTTGTTTAAAGTGTTATCCAAAGCATTTTGGAATATACCACAACCATTCACAATAATCAATTAAAATAAATTGTTATGTAATGAACGTGTTTTATGTGCTTTGTTTACAGCGGTGCCTGTGTCTTGTGATGAATAAAGAGATGCTTCCCTAGAGGCTGAGAGCTGAAAGAGCCATGACTGTAAACCAGCCTCCCTCGGACTATAGTGGCCATCACCTTCCCTCGCAGAGCAAGGCCAAGGTATGGGGTCAACTGAAAAGAGAGAAAAGGTAAAAAAAAAATCCCTTCATCAGTATCTGAAAAGTCATATTGGTTTATGTACAATTTGACCAACCTTGTTTTTGTGATGTATGTTGTCTTCTTTCACCTAAGAAATGAAATGACACACATTTACTTGCAGGCTCCAAAAATCATCTCAGTGTATTTTCAGAGAAACTGAATTATAGCAAACAGGCATGTTCTATCTTGCTGTCAGTCATTTCGAGCATCTCAGCTCAACTCCCTTGAGTGAATCCCTCTCTTTCTCACCAAAAACTCTTTTTCTGGATCCCAAATGACTAAGTCTGCATCGTGACCTGGAATGAGACTCCCTTTTTGGTTGTCAAGGCGACAGAGTCGAGCAGGTTCTTTACACAAGAGTCTTACTGCATCAGAATATGAAAATCCTCTTTTAGACGCTGATGTCCAGAACAAAGATAGACCTGTAGGTAAACAGCAACATGAATCTAAATTTTAGTGACGCCAATTATATTTTTGCTAACTTGCAATACATGAATCACTCTTTGAATATGATAATTTAATCATACAGAACCATAGATATCTCTTTTAATAAAATGATCATGACATTTTCTCTAATCCCAGTTGCAATAACAGTTAATAGATTTCACAGTTCAGGGTGAAAAAATATGTGAACCCATGGTTAGAACTAATTAACCCGGCCTTTAATAATGTTCTCAAACCGTTAGCACAAAATCATTATTAATAAATTATTCATGGAACTTTTCTTTTTGAATGGATGTTTGTCTAACATCTTTTAAGTGTTACTTAAGAGTTACTTAAGAGAACATTCGAAAGTGACAGTTCCATAATGTTTGGAGGACAATTAAATGGAATGTTTCCATAACGTTCGCATAACCAAGAAAAAAAAAACATTTTAAAACTGGATGTTTTGAATGTTCAACATATTCATATCTTAAAGGCTTAGTTCACCCAAAAAATGAAAATTCTGTCAGTATTTACTCACCCTCATGTTGTTCCAACCCCTTAAGACCTTCGTTCATCTTTGGAACACGAATTAATATATTTTTGATGAAATCTGAGAGCTGGATCTGCATGTTAGTCCATAGGCTTCCTGAGCGATTGAAACTTGACAGCCCAGGCATCGTTAAAATAGTCCAAGTGACTACAGTGGCTCAATCTTAAATTTATCAAGCGACGAGAACACTTTTTGTGCGAAAAAACAAACAAACAAGAACGACTTTATTTCAACTATTCATTTACTTCTCTGGGCGATCAGTTGTTGTACATCACACGCATCACACACATGACCAGCGTCGGCCAATAGTTAGCCTACGTGTGACGTTTAACTGACTAGAGGCCCAAAGAGAAGGAAATTAATAGTTGAAATAAAGTCGTTATTTATGTTAGTTTTTGCGCACAAAAGTGTTCTCGTCACTTGATAAAGTTAAGATTGAGCCACTGTAGTCACTTGGACTATTTTAACAATGTCTTTAACTTTTCGAGGCCGGCAAGTTTCAATCGCTCAAGAAGCCTATGGACTAGTATGCAGGAGTGATTCGGCTCTCAGATTTCATCAAAAATATCTTAATTCGTGTTCCGAAGATGAACGAAGGTCTTACGGGGTTAGAACAACATGAGGGTGAGAAAATACTGACAGAATTTTCAATATTTCATAACCCTTTAATTTGAACATTACTAAAATTATATTTGTAAAACTTTTAAGTCGTTTTTTGGTTTGCTGGGGTTGACCCTGTTTTGTAACCTATACAGCAAACTGTAATTGCTGATCAGACATTGAATTTAAATTCAGGATTATGCTTTGGGTGTTAAAGAAGTCAGGACTCTGACCGGGTCACTCCAGAAGGCTTATTTTCTTCTGCTGATCTCATTCTGTTATTGATTTTACTCCTGGTCTTTGGGTCGTTGTCCTGTTGCATCACCCAACGTCTGTTGCACTTCATTTGGAAGACAAAAGTCTCTGCAAAATGTCCTGATAAATTTGGGTTTGATCTTTCCGAACAGTCCAGGACATGACACTGCAAAGTAGCTCCAAACAATGATGTTTAGGATGAGGTTTTGATGTTAGTGTGCTGTGTTGTTTTCCTTAGCATTGTGAGTCTTTTGCAAACGCTTTTGGTTTCATGTGTCTGGTAAATTTTGTCAGTGTCACTGTTGAACACCCATGTTTGTGTTTTGTTTCAGCAGACTTTTGTCAATTTATGTGCTTTGATGAAGATTTATGACCAATTCATGTGGAAATCCACACTAATCCCATACTTTGTTCCTGTGACTATAGATATTTTGTAAATTTGATCAAATCTGGGACTTGACTCTTGAACGTCAGTTTCTTAAGAGTTAATCATTAGTCTGATAAACTGTTGGTGGACCACTGTGGCACACCGGACTTTGGCCCTCATAAGACATACGGCGTGTGAATGTATGAACGTATTGGCTACAATGAAAACCTACCAAACTGCAGAGAAGCGATCCCTCCCCACGCCTGCGTGAAATCGCCTCTGTCCAAACACTTCAGGTCAGGTGTGCACGGTGAATGATCTGACACAACCATATCAATCTCCCCAGCTCTGAGTGCAGACCACAAGAGCTCCTGACAAAGAAAGAGATTCATTACTAATAGTTAGAATTCACTAAAATCACGGTTCGTGGAAGTTCATAGGACAATCAGAAAATAGTTTTATAAAAAATAGTTACAGAACTATTTCACCCAAAATGAAAATTCTGTCCTTATATTTAGTCAATCTCATGACTAAATGCGTACCTGTATGACTTTCTTTTGTGGAACAAAAAGGTTGGTGCAAAAAGGGATAGATAGTGTAAAATCTGTCATTAACTACTCACTTAATTATTCGCCCTCATGACATTCCAAATCCAAACCCATAAGACTTATTAGTTATTAAGATTATCTTCCCCTCCAGTGGGCTGTCTGTCAGGGACTTGAACTCAAGAACTCATGATGTTTACATGTGAATAAAAGCCTAAATTCAATCTGTTCATCATATAAAGCGATCGTGTCTGTTGCGTAGGCTGTCTATGGAGGGACAGAAAGCTCTCATTTCATCAAAAAGATCTTCATTTGTGTTTCGGGTTTGAGGCGACATGAGGGTGAGTAATTGATGAGAAAATTGTAATTTTTGGGGTTACCTAACCCTTTGATGAATCATTTGATTCAGTTCACAAAATCCGTCGAAATTCATGTACAAATGGGACTGATCTGGTTCTTGGGTTCAAGTCCCTGACTGACAGCTCACTGAAGGGGAAGATAATCTGCTGTCAACAATGCAAATTTCAGTGTGTTCCTCTCACAAACCCATATGCTGATTTCACGCAGCCGCCATTTTAAAATCGAAAGCGAGGCTCCAGTGGGACGAATTCCGGAAGTACAGATAGACAGCAATGCCTTGGAGTACCAACCTGAAGCTGCTACTGCGTGTTACACTATTGGATGTTAATATCCAATATAGGATACGTTATGAATGATGTATATAAAAAATATTTTATTTATATATGAATTTCACTTTATATAGTCTAAAGTATTAAAAGAAATGTATGTACATTTTTAGAATAACTAATTTCTACATTAAACACAACAATACGCCATCGCATTTGCGACTCTCCCATGATTAATAGCGACACTTTTGGTTTTCTTCCCACCGGAGCGATTTCAAAATGCCGGCTGCGTGATATCAGCGTATTGTATGATTTCAGAAGACTTGAAATATAGTGCATGATTCTTTTATGATTATGTTTTTAAATATTTTTGGTGCTAATTATTTGTTAGAGCATGGAGGAAATGACAGTGTGTGTGTGTATTCGTCCAAATGTCTGTTTTGTGTTCCACACAAGATAGTAATTTATTAGTTCACTTTAAAAAAAACTGTTGCTGATAATTTCTTCACCCCCATGTCATCCAAGATTTTCTTTCAACCAGTTTCTTTCAAATGTTGTTTAATTGGCTAAAATGTGTTTTTCTGATACCCGGTTGGCTGTGTCTCGTATCGGTGGGCAGCATTTGAACTGAGTGGCCCGTGCTGGGATGTTCTCCGCCGTCAGGTTGAGGTAGTGATGGGTGGTCTCCACAGTCAGCGGAGCTCCAGCCCGTCTTGCTGCCCTAATGAGCTCCAGCGGCTGGGCTGATGACAGGTGCACAATGTGGCATCGCACTCTGATAATACGAACAGAACAGCTGACCTGTCATTTCTCGATTGGGTCTGCAGAACAGTCATTGGATATTCAAAAGTTGAGGACTTTATCACCCTCAGAGGTCTCATCATAACATACTTATACTGTAAGCAGAGCTGAGTGACGGTACGGATGGCCTCAAGCTCCATAATATCAGGTCTAGATCTCAGGAAGGTGGAATATTCTTTCGGATCTGAGGAACAAGGAAAAAAATAGAAATTTTCATCTTGAAGGGATACTCCACTTTTTTTGGAAATAGGCTAATTTTACCACTCCTCCAGAGTTAAACTGAGTTTTACCATTTTCAGCTGATTTTTTTTTTTTTTTTTTTTTTTTTTTTTATCTAGAAGAATATCAGAAACTGTCTGGTTACTGATATTCTTCTAAATATAAAAGAAATCGTCTGAATACATTCGTTAAAACTCAACATTTTATGGGGGAGTGGTAAAATGAGCCTATTTCCAAAAAAAAAAAAAAGTGGAGTATTCCTTTAAAAATAAAAAATGTTCATGATTTTCAGTAGTTTTAATTAGCATTAAACGATCAAGCTCATACCCCCTTTGTCAGCTGCTGGATGCTGGACTTCTCGCTCTGCATGAAACTACCAAATGGGTGCATCATTAATGTAGAACTTCACTCGTTTTAAATTCCATACGCAAAATAAATATTTTTTCACAATTCATGTTTATTGCTGCATATTCAATTATGTCTAAACAGTTGCTAAATATGTAAATAGACTAAATATGATGCATATTTAGTCTATTTAGTACAGACTATAACAGACTAAGTATGTTGCATCCTTTTATCATTGCCATGAGAAGCTCATCATGGCAGAAATGTTTGATGAAGTCAGATGAAATGAAATGGGACAGGCAGAATATGAGATGGCTCACCAGCAGAACACTGTTTGTGCCCTGGAGCTGTTTCATAGCTGCGTGTAGATCAGTGTCACTCACATGAGGAAACTCATCCACTCCACTGTGGATCAGAAAGCACTTAAATCCAGCCACACCAGCCTGGACCATCGGCCTTAGCTCTAGCTGAGATTGATGAACAGAGATGGATCGGCAGGCAGACTAACAATTTATTGTTATAGTGGCTACACATTCTTATGCCAATAGATGGAGGCAAGTGACTGTCTTTATGATTGAATCAATGGAGTGGATATTTGGATGCAGCCGTTTGCTGTGTCCGAAATCACCCACTACTCACTATGTAGTGGACTTTATAGTGAGTTCGCGTTTTTGTAGTGCTGTCCGAATGTATAGTGATGATTATTATACCCTATAGTCCACTCAATGTATCCCAGAATGCATTTTGAAAAGTAGTGTACAACCGATGGTCACTAACCCAAGCCCTACATACCATCATGCATTGCGCTGATCGTAAAAATAAGTTATAATAATGGGTGGAGTAGCGCATTATAGCAAAAACGGCCAGAAATCACTTTTAGTTTTCAAATTTTGGAGAAATAAGCTCAATATAATGTAATGTATTTATTTTAAAAAATATATTTAGCCCAGAGCCGGCTCGGCACCAGGTGACAGATGATGTAATCAACGGCGCCGAAAGACGATCGAGTAGTGTCCGAAAGTGTTGTTCTATTATGCTGGTGAGCTCACTATATAGTGCTCTGCTCTCTCCCCCATATATAGGGGTAGGGAGTAGGGGTTTGAGTGGAGATTTCAGACACAGCAAATGTCTTTTGGAGAGAATCATTTAATTAACTGATTCATTCAAAAACGGATTCACCAAGTCAAAAATGGCATGATCTCTGCAGGTATTTCTTTTGAATAAGAACGTACTTTCCGGCTGTTCAAAGTAGTATGGATGTGTGTAGGATAAATTAGTACGCTTGAAGGGTGAATTATGCCTATTTTTATGCAGCCAAAGTCGTTTGGATTGTATAATTGAACCATTTACTCAACCAATTCATTCAAAAATTCATTGATTTATTCAGAAATGAAACACTACTGTGTGCTGCGGCTGATTCTGCTTAGATGGATAAACAATATTTTTCGCACCTCTGTGTTTGGAAGTACAAAATGGTAAACTTTTATAGAGGAATGGCTTAGAAAATATTTGTGTGCTCCCACTTTTGTGTGAATTATAATGTTTAAATATTAAAAGATTATAACAACAGTCTAAAACAGAAATGTATTTCGTACAGGTAGTTTGTAGGCAAGTACCTGGTTGTCAGGGATGACTCCTCCCCAAAATGCTGTGTCTACAAAACACTGTCCTGTAGCAGCGCGTAGCTTCTCATGAAAGTTACCAAGAGTTGTAGTTGGTGGGATGCTGTTTCTATGTACCATGAAATTAATCATTTATGTCACTTTTTTTTTGTTATTTATCAACCTAGATCAAACCAGATCAAACAAATAAAAGTTCAGCTATCAGCTGCATTATTTCTAATCATTATGAGCAAGTGAGGAAGACTGGGGGAATTTTAATGTCCATTATAAAGGTAGTGTCAGCTCAGACACTGAATTTTAATTTTGAAGTCTATACTCACAGGGGCATGTCTACAATAGTGGTCACCCCTCCTGCAGCAGCTGCCCGTGTGGCGGTCCAGTACCCTTCCCAAGTGGAACGGCCTGGTTCATTAACGTGAACATGACTATCCACTATACCTGGCATTACCAGACTGTTCCCCACATCCAGCACCTGCAACAAAAATGCTGTCGAGTTAGTACAGGAATGGAAAAACCGTTTGGGGTTTAAATTAGATTTAGATATTTAGATTTTGTCAGAAATTAGAGTTGTTCTTTTAGATACTGACCAAATTTAGTTCATTGAGCACTGACATCTGTAGACGTTTGTTTACTTTGTACAATAGGCATGTTGTCAATATATATATATATTAATAATAAATAAATAAAAACACACAATAAATATGTGGTAGGCTGTCATAATGGAACCTGAAACTGCCTTTTAACTTAATTTTGAAACAAGATCATTAACCAGCATTAATGATTGATATATAAGAGGGATATATAAAGTTCAAATACATCAAACCATTCTCTTTTTTTCACCCACCACCACCCTCCCTCTTCGGAGGACAACTTTATTATTATTATTATTATTATTTGATAGAGGAAGTTATATCTGGGCTGGTTGTTGGATGCCAGACTGGTCTGCAGATTATGGATTGATTTAGGCTGGTTGTTGAATATCAGACTGGTCCACAGAGTGTGATCTAGTTTGGGCTGGTTCGTTGGATGTCGAATTGGTCCACAGATTATGAGATAGCCTGGACTAGTTGTTGGATGTCAGACTGTGAGCTGGTTTAGGCTGATGAATGCCAGGCTGAATTTGAATGCCAGGCTGGACCACAGATTGTGTGCTGACTTAAGCTGGTTGTTGGATGCCACATCGGTCCACAGAATAAGAGCTGGTTTAGGTTGATTGTTGATTGTTTGACATCAAACCATTCTATTGACCGAACATATTTTTATTTTGTAAATAATGCATTTATGACCTGTTTTAAATGTGACATTTATAAAAAAAATACACTGATAAAAATTATTTGATTAATAACTTATGACAATTTATTTTTACATTGCTTGAACTCATCAAAATAAGTTACCGGTAAGCCATTTTCAACTTAAGTTATACAAGATTTAATGCATTTTTAAAGTAAGTTTAATGTAATTTAAGATGAAATGACTTAACTTTTTAAGTACATTCAACTTGAATTTTTAAGGTAGCAATTTTTTTTTTTTTTACAGTGAACCATTATTACGAGAACCTAGTTCAACCTTTTGGTTAAAATCTACTTTTATTATGTAATATAAACTAATTGACCTTGCCATACTGCCATTGGTTTTATTATGTTCTCTCTATCTCTCTTTTTTAACCTATAGCTAGATAAAGTGTTTTTCAGGTTTGAGGACCTAAAAACTAAACAAAAATATTGTAAATCAAAAAGGTTTTGAACAAGGTGTTTGAAACCAACATACAAAATCTCAAATCCGTTACATGCAAAATCTTCCCCTAGTTTCACAAAAAAGGCTTAAGCTTACAGTAGTCCCCGACTAATAGAGATATCTTAAAATATGTCTGTCACTGCCATTGTTTTGTCTCAAGATGCACACCAGGCACGTTTATTAAAGCTGCTTAAAATTCTTAATTTAACTAAGGCTTAATCCTGTCTTAATCTAAGCCCTGTTTTTGAAACCAGGCCCTTCTGTCCAAAATCGTCTGTCCTCTAAAATCTTATGACTGCCTGTAGTCTCCGGCAGGTGGTGTATGTCGCTCTCTCACAGTCTAGCTCACCTTTCCAGCGTTGTGCGCTGAAGCTTCTGAATCAGGCAGAATGCTATGAATCTTTCCTCCCTTTATTAAGATAACTGCAGGTCGAATTTCCTCTCCGCACAAAACCCTCTGGCTCCGCACGGCACTGACAGTTGATCCTGGTTCCATGTCTGCAATATCACATGTAGCCTATATGAGTGTGTTTCACTGTTCTGGCAGCAACAGCTTTCACTTTAGGGTCATGTACCTCCCTCATTGATCTTTATGTGGATGTCAGCTTTAAGATAAAGTTCTTTGACCTGTGTTGGTTCAGTAAATAGTTTACAAAGTATAATTCAAGTTGTTTTTTGGAAGAGGGTTAAGTAAGCATGGCTTTGGAATGAATTACTCAAACAGAGAATACAGTTGAGAATTGTGTGTAGGTAGGATTATAGGTTTGTTTATGTGTGATGGAATTGTGGACTCGTAGGTTGCATTATCCTTTATCATCATGTTTTTATTAGGAGTATTCTCGTTAAAGGGTAACTAAACCCCTGGTGATCAGAGCCTGACTCCACCCACTGCCAATATTTGAAAAATGCTGAAAAAAATGGGCAGAGCCCAGCAGAGATAGAGGGGACAAACCAAGGGCAGGGCTGAGCGCGGGGCGTGCACCTGAGACCCGCAGTGACAGCTGCTGTCAGACTCTAAAATGGAGAGTGACTGGAGTGACACAAGTAGCTTTGCAACAGGGCGGTCATATGAAGTCGATGACTTTTCTCCCCCACCTTCATCTGAAGTGGAGGGTGAATTGTCTGTGGACACAGAGCCACATCAATTCAAGCCGCTGGCTCAAACTGCGGTCTTAACTCACACATTGCGATCGGCATATGATGAGTTTAGTCGAGTTGATGTCAATAGTGCACGTTCACTCTTAATATTGATATTTTGCCACTATGTGAAAAAAATCCCATGAGAATTAATTTTAGCCTAACAATAATTGTTAATTATGATCAATAATTCTGATTAAAATATACACTCATATCAAGGCGCCTCTGGGGTGGTGGAGTAACGTTACTTGCAGGAGGAGCAGTGTCTGTTTCAGCGCTAGCTGTGTGGAGAAGCCCATTTCCACTCTCTTACGACCCTGACCACTGTAAATACAGATAAATCTACACTAACTTGAAGCTATCCTAACTGTACTACTAACTAACTAACTAGGCTACACAAAATAATCTAAATAACTATATAAATGCTATACTGGATGCTAAAATACGTAATTCCAACTCTTGAACATTCAACTCTTGAACATTTCCAATAGGAAAATTCGGTCCCACTTTATATTAAGTGGCTTTAACTATGCACTTACATTGAAATTAATGATTTGATACAATGGACTTTTGTGAATTGTGTACATTCATGTTTTTACATTGTACTTATATTGTGAAAATACCTACATGTAGTTACAGCTGCAATTAATGTAAAACATGTTTCCCCTTCCCTTACATCTTAACCTACCCTTAAACCGACCCATACCACCACACCTGAGCCTAACCTTACCCGTATCACACCTCAATAGCAGCAAATGTGTTTTACAATACAACTTCAACACAATAAGAATATTGTAGCCTACTAATTTTTTAAGTAAGTGCATAGTACTTAAAGCCACTTAAAGGGGTGATGAACTGAGAAATCAAATTTTCCTTGAGCTTTTGACATCTAAGAGGTCATCATATTATACGAATATCCTGTAAGTTTCAGAACTGAAAACGTCCTTGTTACTCCAATATAAGCTTTTATTGACACCAGGCTCTGCAAGCGACTCGTTTTTAAAAGTGGGGAACTATGACGACAAAGAGGATAAAACACCACCCCCGCAGAAGTAGATCAACTCCTACTTCAACACAGCCGGTTTAGCCCCGCCCACCGATTCGCGCATTACAGGCATAGGATAGCTAATTAAAATAGCATAGCCTACCTCTTGATGACAAACCGGATCGAGCTATCGAAAAATACAAAATATTGTGCAGTGCCTGTTTGTGGAAGAAGACAGTCGCTGCATAAACTTCCTCTGGATTCCAATAGGACTGCAAAACTTCATTTTTCATGACTTTCCACTCCAGCTGATAAGGTAAAACCGTCTGTTCCCTTCATTTCACTGAGGATTGTAAACAAGACTGTATTTGCAGACCGATTAAGAGTAAAGAACTGTACTGTGCCTTCTATATTGGATCTGACAGGAATATTGCAACACACTGACTCTGGCTCGAACATGTATGGGTGAATCATTCCGGTTGCCATTATTGGATGTTTTCAAAAACAAATTCCCCCACGGGCACCGACGAGGTGAGTTCAAACTCATTATAATATGCAAAACTGTTATCCACTCACAGCAGAGGACGTTTACTTCCAAGTCTTCAGTGCGAAACGCCCACAAAAATCCAGCGTTTCTGAGCTGGGGTGAAAAACGAAGGTAGAAAACAGCTTTTTAGTTATTCATTTTGATGTTTTTGAATGCAAAAACCAAGCGAATGTCATAATTTCACCTCATGCAACAATATAAATTTTTTTAAAAAGCCAGTTCATGACCCCTTTAAATATAAAGTGGGACCGAAAATTCAACTGCAGTAGCCACCGTTCAAACTGAAGAGGGCAGCACTCAGACGTTTTTACCTTTTACACCATATATTGTAGAGTTAAATCACTTTACACCCAAATGTCAAAAAAGTTACTCGAATCAATGATCAGCACTAATAAAGCCCCATTCTTACAGATCATTATCCTAAAAAAGTTGGTTTAGTTACCCTTTTAAAAGCGTGTCCCTTTAAGACAGTATCAGGCGTCAGGCCCACACCAGAGCTTCTTTAGCTGGGTAAATTATTCAGAGTATTGCTCTACTGAGCTGAGACAGAGGAGCAGGAAGGAGAAGGAGAAGGAGACACAAGAAGAGAAAAGCAGCCTCAAGGGACTGTTCAGACTGGCATTGTGTCTAACTGAATGCTGTGGTTGCTCGGTGCTTGCTGTGCCTTCCTGTCTGAGCTGTATTCCAGGGTAAATCAAAGGAATGCCCCATTTCAATTCATTTAAAAAATAAAAAAGAGAGGGGGAGAGAGAAAAGATATAAAGAAAATTGTGATATAAAGTGAATAAAAAATAAATAAATTCAGTCTGAGTGCTCTTTTGCTCTTTTAAATGATCAGAACAAAGTAAGAAATATACTTCAATAATTTATTCGGGGTTTTTTTTTTGCGTTTTGCACATATTCATTATGGTAGTGAGAATATTATACTAAATAATTAATATTTTGCCATGACGAATGTACAGTGCAGCACATCAGTGCCTCTGAATGCTGTAATGATGATTCAGTGTTTCGACGAATGACGATGAATATATATATATATATATATATATATATATATATATATATATATATACACATACTAGGGCTGTCAAAACGATTAATCGCATCCAAAATAAAAGTTTGTGTTTACATAATATATGTGGGGGCACTGTGTATAATTATTTTGTATATATATAAAAACACACATGCATTAAGAAAAAAAATATTTATATATAAAATATTTATATTCATATATAATATAAATTATATATAAATCCATATACAGAATATACATGAAAATATTTCTTAAATAAGTACAAGCCTGTGTGTGTATTTATATATCTAAAATAATTATACACATTGCCCCCACATATATTATGTAAACACAAACTTTTATTTTGGATGCGATTAATCGCGATTAATCATTTTGACAGCCCTAATACATACATATATAAATACATATATATTCATCGTCTTTCGTCTGAGCAGAATTGGTGATGTTGTACGTTTCTTAATATTTGTGAGTCACAAATAGACACATATAGTCCTGAATGATTTCCATTCATGGATTGATGGATATTTATGAGTGATCAAGAACGGCCACTTGGTGTAAGTGGTCAGACTTTTGAGGAAGAGGCATGTTATAGGAAGACGAGCAAAAGATAATAGAATGAAAAGGAAGACAACAACAATAGGAAATGAAGTCCCAGGTGAAGTTAATGACCTGCTCAGCTCATTAGATGGCCATTAGAAAACTGCATTGATTTGCATCCGATTTGGGTGAAACCCCAGGGATACTTCCATGTTCTGGATGTGGCGGTCTGTGCTCTTCCCTCTATTGTACATGAACCGGCCAAAACACTGAATCATCATTTAGAGGCACTGATGTGCTACATTCCTCACATAGAGGCTAGAGACACTAAATAAAAACTGTTTTGCCTTTAAATCATGCATAATATAATTAATAATCTTCTTTAAAATATGGCTATTGATGGCTGATGCGTAAGTCTTTTAAAAAAAAAACTTCTCCCCGTCATTATAGGTATTTCACACACACACACACACACACACACACACACACACACACATATATATATATATATATATATATATATATATATGTATGTATATATACTGTATATATATATATATACACAAACATATATATATATATATATATTACTTCAATAATATTATTGAATTGTTTAAATGTACTCTTAAAATAATTATTTAATTATTAGAAGCTCAACATAGTCTTGTTTTTTTTTTTTGTTCTGGTATGCAAATTTTAAGATATGGAACTTAATCATGAGATATAATTCTTTACTAGTGTCATTTCCTTTTAGTCTCTATTCAGAAAATGCAAAGAGGGGCTGAGTCGGAAGAATAGAGGCGGATTAATGTCAGTGGGAAAAGCTTCCTTTATAAATGTGTTACATGGATTTACTGGATTTGTGGGGAGAGCACAGTCCAATTTTCTCTAATAGTTCGTGAACTGAGTAATCCCACCAGAAAGCTCAACAGATAGCTCAAAGGAAAGGTCCAAATTAGGCCAAATATTGTTTACACTTCTATGCAATTCCATATTTTTTCATGGAAAAAAAATGTGGAATATTTTAACTTATAAGCAACACTGCAGAACCATAGTAGCATTTTTGATTCGCGTAGTTTTTACATTTTATTTGTATTTACTTATTTATTTGTTTGTTTAATCTATTTGTTTGGCTCTTATTTTTTTTTCTTTATCTTTGGACATTAAGAAGTAGAAGTGTAGAAGTCATACTAAAATAATAATAATACCATAATATAAATGACACAATATGAATTATAATTAATTTATATTTATTATTATTACTATTATTTAAAACTTGCATAAAATTTTGAATGATTGCTGTTTTTAATATTCTAGCATTTTAGACAATTTTTACCTTCAGTATTTTATTTAATTTATAGCATAAAAGTTGGACATTAAAGTTGTTTTTTAGCGATTCTTAGCTCAAATAAAGGGAATATAATTTTAATAACTGGTCATGAATATGTCCAGTAGATTAAAATTAACCGTAAAGGGAAAAAGTTACCAACGGTCCGAATGGACAACTGAATACAGCGAATTATAATCAGTTCTCCATACAGACAGGCAAAATTAGATCAACTAGATATCAATAATAAATCACTAAACAAATTATGTTAACATATTAATATATACATTGTGTAGGATAGATTGATTCAAAGGATAACCTTTCATGGGTCAATTTATTATCAAATAATCTGCTTTATCCAGCAAAACTGATCGTCCTATCCTTCATCAAACCTCATGAAAGTTATAATAGACGTTCAAGAGAAGTTATTCTCTGGCCATGAAAATTAACTGTCCTGTTCTATAAAAATACTATTTAAAGTCGTCATGAAGTCAATGTAGAGCAAGTAGCTAATCAGTGTCTGCTCAATAACAGACGAACGTCACTCTGCATAGTTCATCTCCTTCATCACTCTGTTTGGTTTTAGGTCTATGTCTATCCAATTTCGCCCAGAGGCATTTGAGCTACATCCATTGGCGACGCCCCTTTGGAAATGATTTGTATATGAAGCTTTGCCAGACCATTACTCAGTTACAACTGAGAATATCTGGTTTAACCGGGCTAAGGCGTTTGAGGAAAGACTGATCTCCTCTGATCTCTTTGAGGAGATACTGGTTTCTCTGAGGCCCAAACCCATAGCTGTGTGTAAACATTCGCATGCCATAAAGGTGTCAACGGGCAATTTGAATCAGACTCTCTGGTGCCATACTGGCAAGTTATGGAACAAGAGTCAGGGCTAAAAAGTTTTTCAGAAGATAGAACTGAATGAGTCATCCTGACAGTCAAGATATGGTTTAGAAGTCAAATAATAGCAATAATAATAAATATTAATAATAATAATTCCCTGATATGAATTCTAATTCATTATTATTATTTTTTTTTTATTAATTTATTTATTTCAGGCAATGACACAAAAAGTACAAGGCAGACAAAATGTTCGTTAAGTCATACAGTGTATAAAGAAACAAGAAAAAACAAAACAAAAAAATATGACAATTTAACATCATAATAGTTTTCTTCCTTTTTTTTTTTTTTTTTTTTTTTTACACTGACATTCGAATTCTGCCTGAAAGGGAGTGGGAAGAAGAAAACTTATTTAATCCCACCCCAGTTCACCACTTGGTGATTAATACATTAAGCTTCATTTTTACTTTGGTCACGGATTGTTTACATAGGTTGTATCATGTTACCACAGCCACAAGAATTTATTATAACAACATTACCAACAATTTAAGAAGAACAATACCAACTATGGTAATGAACAATATACCCATGATGGTAATTATTAATAATATTTTCTTTCAATTACCCCTTACTTGCATAGCAATTTAAATGACTGCTGTTTTTAATAATCAGTATTTTTAGTCTGATTAATAATCAGACCATTTTTTACCTTCAGTATTTAAGAATATAGCTATTAAATGAAATTAATTGCAAATAATATTAATGGAAATTTTATTAAGATATAATAACATGGATTATTTCTTTACCAGTGTCATTTTACTTTAGTCTCTAATTCAGAGACTAAATTACAGTCTTAATTTACTTAATTAGTCTCTAATTCACAAATACAGAGAAATAGGCTATAAGTCAAAAGAATTAGAGGTAAATTAACGTAAATATTAAATATTATTTAGTCTTAAAAATCATACTGCATACAAACCTACCCACTTAGCCTATTTCCATTAATATTATTGCAAATTAATTGCAAATAATAGTAATGGAAATTTTATTAAGATATAATAACATGGATTATTTCTTTACCAGTGTCATTTTACTTTAGTCTCTAATTCAGAGACTAAATTACAGTCTTAATTTACTTAATTCGTCTCTAATTCACAAATACAGAGAAATAGGCCAAGTCAAAAGAATTAGAGGTAAATTAACGTAAATATTAAATATTATTTAGTCTTAAAAATCATACTGCATTAAAACCTACCCACTAGGTTTCTTTTAATCTATCACACATATGCAGTCCAGCACTAGCCACTGAATCTCATGTTATGTAGAGCCATGTTTGTGTCTGTGTGTGTGCGCGCGCATACCGTACTCTGTGGGGAATCTAATCTCCATCCCCTCAACCCCCCTCCTCTCTCTCTCTCTCTCTCTCTCTCTCTCTCTCTCTCTCTCTCTCTCTACTGCATTGATGCTTCTGCCTTCCTCACTGATGATGTCACTGGTTCACTCAGTCTCAGCATCACTAGCAGAGCCATTTTGGCTTCTACATTACAGGGCACTCAAAGATCTCTCCTCCAAGTAGCCTCCCTCCTTACAAGCAGGCCTCAACGGGCATCCAGGACAAATAAAGGATCCTTTGTTAAACAAGAGGGAAAATCAGATTGTTTTTGACATATCAGAGGAAGAGCTCAAGAAAAAGATTTTGAGAAGCCAGCGCAAGAGACAGTAGTTGGAGCTGATCTGTCGAGTCAATAGCTGAGAGCATCAGAGGGTCTCCATTGTAAAGGTAAGAGTTTGTTATTTTCTTTGTTAGCGTGTTCTTGAGGACAATGCAGTATTAATGAGGCTCTGTGTGTTTATTTGGTGTTGGGTCACCAGGGTGGGACTGCCGTGGGGTGCGGCCATTCAGAGCTGTCAACAAATCCAGACATTATTATTATGACAGAGAAGTGTTTTTTTTTTTTTATTGAGTAATGGAACAGATGTTGTTCGTCATAAATGGCCATCTGTCCTTGTGTACATATTTCTAAGTGCGGGAAGGATAAATGCACTGTCATACATTGTCTCAAGCTGGCAGGCACACAATAATGAATCACGATTTGAGAATTTACAGGGCAAAGTATTTTATTTATACTTTTTTTACAGTACAATCTTTTCTTTTTATTTCTTATATGTAATTTCTAATATTTTTAATTTGTAAGAGTTAATATAGCGAGTTGGGTAAAATATTATGAGTTCTGGCATCACACGCTTATGGAATCGTGTTCTAACAGCATTATGCAAATGATGTCAGGTACAATTAATGATTTATGTAGATTGCTTAACCCTTAAGAACTCAATGATAGACAGAAATTAAACAGAATCTTGAATATTTATGATTTTATGATCTACACTGCAAAATATTACCTTAAGGCACATGTTCTACTTGATCTGGCCCTTAAAATTACTTTTATTGGTGTAACATTAGTATTATCACATTTTTCTAGGTTGACATCATGCTGTACAGTCGAATTTTCTGCTTATCCGTTATGAAGATTTGCATCTGAATGGAGTTTTAATTGTGATGCCCTGTATGTACAAAATACATGAGCTTTATTCTTAGATTTTTTACCTAAAAATGGCTTGATCTTTTTCCTTAATGGTCTTATATTCTCTTTTACCAATTATGTTAATCACAGATTGTTTAGAATGGATGTGTATAGGTTAATTAATCAAAGTGTCGGTCACAATACATGTAATATAACATTTATTTCATAGTTACTTTTTCAACTCAAGACAATTACACTAAATCCCCTAGCTTTTTAATATAATTGTAAAGTGAGATGCAACTTTTGAGGTTCATATCAATGGGTCTAAGACTCTAAGTATACTGAAGAGTAATGATGAGAGAGACTGAACTTACTCTGACACAACAGAATGTGACTCAGCATGATGTCCTTATAATTGGCCATTTCAGAATTATGCTTACATGAGATCTCTGTATGAGTTCATTTATATGTATTCAAATAAACCTCATAGTTACTGATATGAACACATATATAAACAGAACTAGAACTCTTCAAAGAAGATTGAGGCTTAAAGGCCATAAATCTCCCCTGACACATTAATTGAACCTCCATTTTGGTCCGACTAAGAGGCTGAGCTGGACTCGGAGTACGTGTTAGCCAGTTCTGTTATTGGGCTATTGTAATCCTAGGAAGCGTACTGACATTTAGCCAGCCGTGCACTTCTTTTGTTGCTGCCGGGCGAGTATCTCTCTAGATCTGCAGCTGACCGTGCATGATCCTTTTACGGTGAGGTCATATAAACACAGCCTTCCTGTTTAGTACTGTATGAACATTGAAATATTGAACGTTTGGGGGGATTTATTGTTTACCTTGGTTAACCTTGTTGTAAGTCACAACTGAAATCATGCGTATGCTTTTCATCCCTTCATGCCATTTTGTTTAATAGATTCAACAGAAATTATACTCATAGTTGCTATGGTGATGGGCAGCTTAACAGCTTTCCCGAAACTAGGTGTAATTCAATTTCCAATGGAGAAGAGTCTAAATCAATATTTATCTGCTGCTAGTAATGGAACTACACAATGAGTAATATCCTACCTTTACTGTACGTTGAGCGTATATTATTTTTTGTGCATTGATCAAAATGTCTCAATCTAGTGTGTGTGTGTGTGTATATATATATATATATATATATATATATATATATATGGGGTGCCGTTTGTAAAGTGGCTCACTCTGAAAATAACAGCAACATTTTGTCACATTTAGTTTCAAACTATGTTTAAAACACTGGTATGAATTTTTGACTGTCACTTTTTAGCACATTTACATCTATATTTGTCAACTTAGAGATATTTTAAGTAGTTACATTTAAATGTTACACTTAAATGTTAAATCTAAATCTAAATATTAAATCCAAATCTAAATGTTAAATCTAAATATAAATGTTAAATATAAATGTTAAATATAAATGTTAATATTTAGATTTAACTAAGTCGTTCAACCCCTAATATATATATATATATATATATATATATATATATATATATATATATATATATATATATATATATATAATAGCTATAGATCTTCCATTTTTCTGTTTGTTGACATCAGTGTTTCATCAGTGCTCTATTCTTCTGTTGGCAGGTGTGAGCACTGACCTGGGTTTTTAAAGGAGTGCTCTCAGCACACACACAGAGGCACCATGGCAGGGGCCTCGGTGAAGGTGGCGGTGAGAGTTCGGCCCTTCAACTCTCGTGAAATCAGTAAAGATTCCAAGTGCATCATCCAGATGTCAGGAAACACAACCAGTAAGTGACCCATGCATCTGAGCCCCAGTGCTTCCATGCCGAACATCCAGCAGTTAAATCACTAATAATACTCAAAAGACTCAAGTTTATGGATCTTCACTTTTATTGTGTGTCTAAATATTGTTTTGCACTTGCGTGCGTTGTTTTTATCTGAGTGTTTGACCTCATCTGCAGGATTTCATAAGGGCAGCCATTTTGAGATGATGTGGGGCAGTATAGCTAACTGATCACTGAACCGGGGGCGAATAAACTCTCTAGTAATCTAATCCAACATTAATTTCATGGTCGGCCATTAATCTAATGTGGCTACAGAAAATGAGAGTTATTAAAACCGAGGGAAAAAAAATAAAGGGATGTTGTGATGAACCCATCACATCTGACAAGCAATACGAATGACCTGTGCAGCTGTAATTGTTAGTGATCGATTTTGGTTAGTTTTTACTTGTTTAGCTGGTAGAGTGGTCATTTTCAAAGTAACTAATGAGAAGGCATAATTCTTTGGATCATTAAATAGTAAATGATCACATAATCAAGACAATTTAAATGGTTTTGATGAGGTAGAAGAAAGTTTATTTTGTAAATTATCAGGTTGGTATAAAATATATATATATATATAAAACAAAATATAAAAAAATATATAAAAATATATAATTTTGGATGAAACCGTAGAATACTGTATACTGCCCATCATAAATGAATAACTATACAGGAACAAAAGAGTAATGTAATATTAACATTCTAACTATTAACTAACAAGAAACTCTGGTTAACGAATTAGCAAGTAGTGCTATTCGAATGTGGTCGTTCATTATTAGCTGCTATTTTTTTACATACCTCCGAAAGGACTACAGGAACCTTTATATACAGAATCATAATTAATGCAGTGAATAATGCACAATTCTGAAGTGAAGATCATGGTAACCTACTAGAGATGACTCAAGTATTACCAAATCCTTCAGAAGGAGTTCATTAATGTGCATTATACACAATAATCATGAACCTGTGTATAGTAGTAGTTCTTTGGGAGGTATGAAAAAAAGAAAGTAGTTTTTGATTAGTTCATATTGAACTACCGCATTCAATTGAGTGCTATTCCTTACTAATTTGTTAATCAGATTTTCTTGTTTGTTACTAGAATGTTATTATCGCGTTACTCATTTGTTCCTGTAGTTACTAATTAAGGATGGAACAGTATGCTGTATAATGTTATAGAAGGGTTAAATGTACTATGTTAAAATATTATTTTAAATTAGGATTGGGGTAACCTATTGCCTACAGTTTTACAGCAATGTCATCATACAGAAGAATTTCTTGGTTGTAAGTGTGAATGTGCTTGGAGAATTGAGGGAACTAATCGTTGACTGGAGAGAGATTTGATTTCTAATCTTCCAGCTGGGCGAAGCCGTTAGTCAATAATGAATGAGAGCTTGTGAAATATTTAGAGTCTGGCCTAATTTAGCTTCCTCCCTTCCACCTTGTGTTGCTTGAGAAAAAAAAAACAATGTGTCCACTATCGTCTCTTCACCTGAGGTAGTTCTTGATGAAGTGTTGACGTTTACATAAGATATTGAGTTGAAAAGAATTGCAGTAAAAAGCCCATAGGCCATTTGTTATATACCATTAAATATTTGTAAAAACAGTGTGCACATATCTGTACAAAAGGGTCCTTGTTATAGAGGATGTAATATTACACCACAGTATTGTTTTACAGCTCAGGTCAAGGGTTTTCCGAAGGGTCTGGCAAATCTGTAAGCCACGTTGCTGATTTTATTTTTGTTGTTGTACGTTTTTTAGCGAGGATAAAAGCCTAATACACCAAGCTCCAGTTATTTTGTTTTAATGGGCACAGAGTTGACTGTGAAGCATGAACAATGAAGAAATGAGCCATCAAAAACAGCAGTTACTTACTGTCATTGTAAATGGATTGTGGTTATCAAGCTTTTAGTCATATTTCTAATATTTAGAGATGAACTGCACTGCTCGGACAATATTCAAAATCACATCTGCCATCAATTCAAGCAGTAATGGAAAAAATATCTATAATAGTATATTGTATCTAAAATTATAGTCACTACATATAAATATTTGTATCCATATTGTCTGTATGTTTACATTGTGAGTTTTAGCACATATCCGAACATGTAAATATCCATGAAAAACAATGAATAATAATGAGTCCAGGCAAGTCTATTAGACATTGAGGACATTAAGTGCACTTATCACTCTGTCAAAAAAATATTCAGCATCACTCTCACTATTTACAAATTAATTCTGACGTTCTTGAACACATTAGCACATCTTCTTGAGGCATTGCTAATTTGAACATTAGAGGTGAATTCAAATGCACTGTTGGTAGTGCCTAATTAAGACAACCTTGGTGATTACATAAGAAATCTTAGGATCTTGATTACTTTCTACTATTTAATGAGTACATTCCAGTTATTTGCATTTCCAATCTTAGAAAAGTGAGGATTATTCTATAGTTTCTGCTTCAAGTTGTTGTTTTTTCATGGTGTTTTTCTAATAATGACATTTCGAATGTCAGCCTGTAACATGGCCACCTTTACGACTGGTCTCAGGACAGCATTGACACAGCATAACATTAACTTGAAATGCTGCTAGATTACCGGCACAGACATCCTGTGTGGTTTGCCTGTCTATTCAGAGTCCACTCAAAAGCATCCTTTCAAAACCTTCAACACAATCGTCAGGCACATTAAACACAAAGGCCCATTGGAGTGGCGTAATGGAAGAGATCTATTAAAAATCTAATGATAGAAACAAATCAATTGCTTAACATGTTTGACCCTGTTTTTGTTGTGTATGTGGATTCTGTAGGTTAAAGCACTTTACTTGAATCACATAATCTAAAAAAAAATGCATTAACACACACGCGAATAGTTTTGTAGTTTGCGGCCATTTTCTCCTTTGGACTGGGTGTCCGGTAAGAGGGTCGATGATGTCATGAAAGAGCCTTTCTAGTCAGCAGTAATTTGGAGAGAGGCCAGTCCCAGTCTCATTCTGAGGGTGTAAATAACTGGTTGTTAGTGGGAGTCTGAGCCCAGAGAGTGTCTTTTGTGTTACATGCCGGCTGCTTTGTCACCGCTGCCAGCTTGAGATGGGTCAATAGCCGAGTTCCCACAAAGCTGTAGAATGGTGGAGAGCTGAATGATTGACAGCTCTGACTGGTTTAAGCCACCCTGCTATCACTGAGGCACCATTGGGCCGCTCACACGGGCCTTTAAGTTCTTATAAAGGGGTTTCCTTTTCGTAGGAAATTGTCTCATTACTACTAAAGATTTTAGGGCTGTTCCCTGCGAGACAGCTAATATAAGATTCAATCTAATGGTTTCTAACTGCAGAAGTCTTCACTGACACAGGCTTTCATTGGTTTCAGCCGTAAACTCTGTGTGATGTTCTCAGTGATTCTGTAATTATTCATGTGCTAGAAGTCCATTTATTAAAGATACTGAATTATCTGTTTGATGAAATCCTGAAATGAAGTTTAGCGGAGAGAATTTGATTGCCATGTTGATCAAAGCACTAAATGATGCTCCCCTGATCACATCACTCCCAGGATTCTCTTCCCTTATATTGATTGAGAATGATGTGCTTGGCAATAGGGTCTTCGGTCTTTAATAGATTAATCTGTGTTATATTTATGGTCCTTTACGGATGTTTTATTGCAATACAATCCCAGTGAGATCTTGGGTAAAAGCCATGGTACACTGTGTGACATCAATGATCTTTTATTTCAGACTGTACAATACATATTTCAGGCAAGGCACAGCACGAAACAATACAACAGCACAACACTACACAGCACGAAACAACACTACACAACACAGCACGAAACAACACTACACAGCACGAAACAACACGACATGGAACAACACAGCATGAAACAACACTGACTGCACTAAACAACACAACTCAGTCACACTCAGTATGAAAAAACACAACACAACACAAACAACATAACAACACAAAACACAACAACACAACACGAAACAACAGCACAAAACACAGCACGAAACAACACTAAACAACACAACACATCACGAAACAACACAGAACAACACAGCATGAAACAACACTGACTGCACTTAACAACACAACTTATGCTGCGTTCAAGTCCTCCTGGGAAGTTCGTACACGAGGTGGGAAGTCGTTTTTACGACGTGAGTTGCGTTCAAGTCAGTTTCGTCGGAGCAAAATGGCGGTGTACCTTCTTTTAATGAATTACACGAAAATACAGCAAGGTTTGTTAACTCTGCTAATAAAAAAAATGAAGCCAATGTAAACTCTATCATTAGGTATAATTTTTATATTTCAATGATATCATATTTTGTGCAGAGAGCTTGCTTTATAAATGAAAAAGCCTTACAATGTCAATGAGTAAACATTGAAATTCACATTAAAATTTACCGCCAGCAGACGTTGAATGAACCTTTCTCACTGACACGCCCCCAACTCGTACAGATTGGGGCTTAAAGAAAATCCCGAGCTTCCCACTGGTATTTACGACATTGTGGTGGCGTTCACATGCGTTCAGCTCGTAATTACGATTGATACGAGATGACTTGAACGCAGCATCAGTCACACTCAGTACAAAACAACACAACACGAAACAATACAACACAAACAACAGCACGAAAAACACAACACAACACAAAACGAAACAACACAACGCGAAACAACACAACACAGCACCAAACAACACAAAACGAAACAACACAACACGAAACAACACAACACAGCACCAAACAACACAAAACGAAACAACACAACGCGAAACAACACAACACAGCACCAAACAACACAAAACGAAACAACACAACGCGAAACAACACAACACAGTTCAAAACAACACAACACGAAACATCACTACTCAGCACGAAACAACACAGCATAAAACAAACATGAAACTAAACAAAACAACACAACACAAGTGAGCATGTTACATTGATCAAGTAATATCATCTTTTTTTCTACAAAAAAAAAAAATAAGACCCCTTAAAAAACTGTACGGCGTGAACTTGGCTTAAACAACATTGTGGTAGACACCAGACCATACTTTCACAAAGTGAAAAGTTGAAGTAGTTTTCTTGTTGAAGTAGTTTTGACCTTCCTGGATAGTTTTCATTAAGATTAGTCTGATCTCATTGTTTTAGTCTGCATGATCGTCTGGCTAAGGGTAAAATGGAGTGTAGTCATCTGGCTATAATGAAAAACCACACATCTAACTCACTGTAATGGAAAATGATATAGTCAACTAGCTATAATGGAAAACGTTTTTTATTATAAGGTCACTATTCACAGTGAACTTTTATTACAGTTTGACCTTTAATACGTGTATACACTGGTTACACACATTCACACTCATTGAAACGTGAACCCAAAATCTCCATCTCACTGCACATACACAAACGTCAGCAGTTGCCACGTCCTCTTCTGGGTAATAAAAGCGATTAAAAATAAACTCCTCCTTATTAGGTTTGTGCATTTACCGCTTCAGCTATGACTCATGTAACAACTACTGAAAATGGTGGACATGAATCATTGTCATTATTGAGAGCAGAACAAAGGAGAGATGATGAGAGGAGAGGAAAGAGGTCTGATATTGACACCACAAGTCCATTATTGACAATGTACCTAATTATATATTAAAGGTGTTTGTAACACAGTTCATTGTTATGGGAAGAAGGAGGCGACAACTGGCGAACATTTAAAGACTTTAATAATAAAATAAACAAATACAAAAGGAAAGTAAAGACAGCAGCCCCCATCGGACGACTGCTGGCACATATAACAAAACACATAAATCCAGGCCTGACCTCTCTCACTCTTCACTGTCGTCACTCCTCCTTTATGCTTCCGCTCCTCCGTGAGAGATACGAGTCTGGTGCGTCGTATAGGTGTCGCTCATCCTCATCAATCACGCCACCGGCCTCGCGTTGCTCTCTCACGGCCCTCGGTCTCGTCCTGCTCGCCATTGTTTTAACAATATACTTCATGCTGGAATACAACAGACCTGGAGCATGAAATCAGACTCCATGACTGCTATAAATAATTCAAGCAGTGGCATCTCAAGGTTAGCAATATTAGGACAACTAGGTTTGATTGTGACCTGCTTGTCTCCTATTATTACATTACAATATCAGCGGTAACACTGTGACTACTCACACCAAGAGCCATTTACTCAGCTTAATGTCCGTTAAACTCTTTTGCAATATAAAAAACAACAAAACAAAATATATAGCCTATATATTACAAAAGTTTACACGTTATCTGTTTATTTATCTGTTTTCTGTTATTTTTTATGAAAAACTGCAACCATCCAAACAAAAAGATTAAAGCTGAAGTCCGGCGTTTGTTTCTCTTTGTCGCCATCTCTGTTCGAAATCTGCAACTGCAGTCATTCGCGGAATTATCAACTTTATATGAGTTGTACTTCGACACCATCGACACGGCACAGCGTGGATGAACACAATGTTTTAGGAGAGTGTGTGTGTCAGTCACCGTGCCGGTGTGGATACTGGCATTCAGAGTCACAGATTATTCTTTTTGGAAGTATGGCCAAAATATTAACAACGTCAGTATTGTGTGACTACATGTAATTTCTTTCTGATATGTATCCTTGTTGTCCGGTTGCAGTCTCTTTTTTTCTGTAGCCACTCCGAAGTCTTCCGCATTTTACAGTGGGTAAATTTCTAGTTATCACTGGTGATTGTTGTCTGAACCTTTCTGGATCCACCATCAAATTGATAAGTTTAATTATATCAAGTGCTGTGATAAAAGGCTATAAATCTCCACCTCCAACATCCTCACACGCAATATAGCCTATAGCCGAGACTCCTTTTTTATGTGTACAGATGTGACATAATGACGCAAAGACATGCTCGCATCTCCCACGGAAATCCACCATACCACTGGAATTAAAAACTTTTACAAGAACTATTACAAGCTGTTTTGAATCGAGCTGAGGCAAGCAGAGAGTTTTGAACACTGGCTGGTTATTTTCTCAAATATGTATTGGATAATGTTTAACCACTAAAAAGCTACGGACAGCAGCTTTAAATAAAAATACTTATTTAGAAATTGTTGTGCATTGTTCATTTCAAAGTTCACATCTGATATTGAATCTATCAAAATATATGTATCATTTTTGATTTCTAAAAACGGCAAGCAAAAAAACAAAAAGTCATGCAATTCATTTAATGGTCCACATCTGACATTAAACCTTGAGGTTTAATCAGTTACTATTAAATATCGAATACGAAAAAGGTACTTCTGTCAAGTTAACAAATCTTCATTTTAATTTGGCATCTATAGAGGTAAAATGCTATAATTATTCATTGATTTTTTTTTTTTGAATGAAATGGCTGCAGAGAAATATTTTATTCCCTTTTTACGTAAATACATTCCTCTGCATTAAACTGCCTCACCATTTGGCACACATGCCAAAAAATAAAAAATAAATAGCAACTAGCAACTAATTTTGCATCTAACTACAAGAGTAGATTTAACAAGGCTGTGCTTCTATAAAGGTGATGCATGATGTCCCCTGGGCTATGTGGTGCTATTATTATAACTCATATACTCTTATGTACAGCTGGTACTGCACTGCCCTGGAGACAGATATACACAGATGTATAGACTGGTTAAAAGGCTCTATCCCTTTTACCGTCACAAGTGAATGAATTATTTCACTCCAACCTGAAGTGCGGTCGGCCATTTTAGAACAGAGGTTCCTGTTTTGAATAACGTGGCCACAGGATGTTGTTTGATGTATGTAATGTTCAGATTCACGTGCTAAGATGTGTTTTGATATGGCGCTATGTGGGAGTTTAAATTAAAAACCATATAATTAAGATTTCAGCCTGTTTTTAGAGAAAATTTCTTATGAATTAGATTTGCTAATTGTTGGAGCTCAGTTGTCCAATGGGTGTTTTTAGTTAGCAGAGGAATTGATTTGTTCTCAGGCATTAGCTTTGCTTGAGTGATATCGTAGAACACTAGAACAGAGATTTACAGGAGGGATTATACAATGGCATGTCCTTCTGTTACTTGACAGCTGTGTGTGTGTGTGTGTGTGTGTGTGTGTGTGTGTGTGTGTGAGAGAGAGAGAGAGATCATAAATATGTTTTATGTTGTGTCTGAAACTGTGTTGCTGCATCTATGAGGTCCAGAAGTGTTTTCTTGTGAGATTCCTGGGCTTTTGGCTTTTGAAATGAATTGCTTCAATCACATTTTTCTTAAAATGGTATTCTGAAACCTTGATTTATTTTTTTAAGCATTCAATCCATTTGTTTTAAAGGTGCATTGCGCAAGTCTGCGAGTTTTTGCAGAACTACGCCCCCTCTGGCGACAAGCTAAACTGCAACCAGAGGTGTGCACGCTCATGGACCACACGCACATGCACGCTTGCACAGGTTGTTCATACCCAAAGGAGCATCAGCCGTACAAATCTTTTGTTACAGTCCTAATGTCTTCAGAGGGAATAAAGTTATAAATCTGCAAGTCATTTTAAGTATATGAAAGGAAAGGCATTTGAGTAAATTACGCACTTATGTCTGTGTGAGGGGAAAACGGGGGTAGAAAACTTCGGGTTTGTTTCCATCTATCTCCATGCTGAACTGTTTTATGTGTTTACTGTATCCACTTATGATTGTATTATTATGGAAACACGTTCATGAACAATATAAGTTATTACTTGATCCCGTTTGAGCCCTAGAGCAGACCGGAGATCTCCCCATTTGTTGAAAGCCTTCTCGATGTTGACTCTCATCTTATTCAGATGCCTGGCACTTGACAAAAGTTTTATTTTCTTTGTCTTACGTGGAGTTTGCGTTGGGGTTTGGAATGAACTAAGCCGGTCTCTTTGAATCCATCTTCTATTTTGTCGAAAGTTGACTAAAGTTTTGTCGCTCAAGTTGTCTTCTCTGATACGGAGAATGGCGGCGAATATACAAACCTGCCAGACATAGCCAGATGAGGCAATTGGCAATTGTTTAAGCATGTATGGGTTAGAAAAACTGGTATTTTTAACATAAAATATTGCGCAATGCACCTTTAATGACGAATCAGTACATCTGTTTTCTCTCACCATTTACTCCCCTCATGTCTTTCCAAATCCATATGACTTCCTTTCTTCTGTGTGCTTGAGCACAATTTTCTTTGTTTGTGTTGGCCATGTGCTCCTCTCGCCCCGCCTCCTTGTTTCCTGTTACCATGCCTACTTGTTTAATCCTTGGCTGTGTCCGAAATCACACCCTATGCCCTTAAATAGGGCCCTAATTGAGTGGACAGCCATTTGTAGTGGTGTCCGAAACCATAGTGGACTTAATCGAGCACACTCATTCAAATCCCATAATGCACCGCAATAATGAGTGTACAACTAATGCACAACGAACTGCTAGAGAATACCCATAATGCACGGTAAGAGTCGAGCAAATGAAGATGGCGCCCATAACTGAATCATCCATCCATTTTTGAAACCGCTTGTCCAATGTGTCTACAGCATTTGCCTGTATCATTCAGGAAATAAATTCCTTTGAATTGATTATTAAATAGTTTAATTATTAAGTATTAATAATTAAGGTTTATACATGCTAGTTTCCATGACAGAGTTCAAAATAAATCTTTTCATCACTACTAGAGCTGTCCGTTTGCTACTTTTTAAATTCTTATTAAATGGCAAGCACAAAGTATGCAAAAGCGGCAGCCCTTCCGGTGCACTCGGGCTGTTTTTAACTCCACAGTTACGTAAACTTCCTCAAGCACTTTCCTTCGGGGGAATCCAAACCACCATTTTCAAGCGCTTTAAACTTTGTCAAGTGGACGATGGAAGTTTATTTGGACAGACCATTGACCCTTGACCCGAGTCTACTAAATATGTACACTTCAGGCAGATCCACAGACCACAATGTACCACGATTGATATTAATATAGTCAAATATTAATATTAAATACTTGTTTATTTAACAGGTCAAGCATACATACAGGCCTATAGAATGGTGTGTAAGCAATTTTATAAGGGAAAATATCTATAAATAATAAATCAGCTCAATAGCATATTCCAAGTGATCAAGGGTTCCATTTAGATGCATTGCAAGGGTTCTGCCAGGAGTAAACACTCGCGCAACGTAAGCAATAGCATACATCCAAGTGAATGAGACGGAAGGAAGGGCATAAAAATTGGACTCAAACGCAGCCTCAGTGGTTCGCTCACTCGTTTTCATTTACTCTTTCAAGTGGACCATATTAGTGGAGTAATGTAGGGAATAGTGCATGAGGGTTTATGGGGTGATTTGGTACACAGCTCTTGTTTAGTCCTCATTGGCCTGATTGTGTTCATCAGATCCTTGTGTGCTCTGCTCCTTATTTATTGTGTTCCTGTCCCTCATGTCTTTGCTGGTTTGTTGTGTGTGTACAGTACTTCTCTTGTCTGCATGTCAGTCAATGGGCCTTGTTAGACACTGCTACTTTAGTCTCTTCCTGCCGGTATTGTGTTTATTTCCTATTTTTTCTTCAAGTTCTAGTCAAGTTGAAATCTATATTTTTTGCTTGCCGTTTATTTATTTTTTCAACCTAGTTCCCTGTAGGGTTGCCCTCTAGTTTTAATTTCCTTTGTTTGCCATTCCAGTTATTTACTTCTATATTTATTTTTTATTTCTTGTTTATTACTGTTGTTGCAAGCTCCAGTTGTAATTTAGTTTCTTTATTCGTCACTTTTTTTGTCATCTTTTGTTGTCTTGTCTTGTTAAGTCTTGTCCTGTGTCTTTCTCTTTGTGTGTGTGTGTCTCGTGTTAGTCCCTGCCCTACCCTGCGTCATGTGTCCTTCCTGGTCGCTGGCTCTCCTGACCTGGCAGACAGTCTGGGGTTTCAGCGGTTCAGCGGTTAACCAAGACAGGAGCTCCTGTTGTTTGCCCTGTCTTATTGTTTGGACTGTTCTTGCTTCACCAATCTTGTGTTATGTCTTCTGTTGTTAAAAAATCGCTCTTGCTGCGTCTGGGTCCACTTACTCAGAACCGTGACAGGATCAGGTCACGAAGGAATCATTCAGTTTTGAGCTCGATGAAACCATTCATTCTCAAAAGAACTTTTCAAAAGTTGGAATTAAGCACATACAGCTAGAAAAATGGTGTTGTTGTGTCCTTTTTGAAGCTTAGTTTCAGTTAACAAAAATCATTTTAATACATTAATAATACTGACTTTCTCATTCAGTGTACATAATAATAATGCATTGTGTCAGAGGATGTGTTTAATTTGTAACGTCATGAGGATGAGTAAATGACAATTGTCATTTTTGGGTGAACTAATCATTTAACAACTTATTAAAGGGATTAAGGGAGCATTAATAAGGTCACATTTGCAGTTGATGCTGCAGTGATGTCCCACACACTTACTTTAAAAAAAATTGTATTATTTTTAACTAGTGTAGGAATTTGTGGCCTCATTTATAAGACATGCTTATGTACAGATTTAAACTTAAAAATCTCAAACTAAAATCCACGCCAACATTCAAATGTATAAAAACGGTCTTTGAGGTGGAGAAGTGCTTAGCGTCACGTTGGGGTCTAAGCAGATGTAGTCTACGCATTTTTCCTTTGGTATGGAGAGTGCAGGTATTTGAAAGTCTCACGATTCTCATTTACATTTACATTTATTCATTTAGCTGACGATTTTATCCAAAGCGAATTGCAATTGCTATGTATGTCAGAGGTCGCACGCCTCTGTAGCAACTAGGGTTAAGTGTCTTGCTCAGGGACACAGTGTCTCACAGTGGATTCAAACCCGAATCCCTCACACCAAAGGCATGTGTCTTATCCACTGCGCCATCACCACCCTCATTCTCAAGTTTTTGGATGTTAACTGATGCTCTTTTATATTAATTACTTTAAATTAGGGCGCTTTTACAAGACGGAGATCTGAAACCATTTAGCTGTGCACAGTTTCAAGATGATTGGAAATGTATAAATTTCATATTTGGAAGAGAGGTGTGTACGCTCTGAATCAGACGTAGGCCATAGGCCTATACGTGTGATTCAGGGCGTACACCTCTCTTCCAAATATGAAATTTATACATTTACAATGATCTTGAAACTGTCACCAGTTGAAACTTGAAACTTTCAAAGGATTGGAGAAATGAGCATAAATGTAGGATGGTTTCTACGCAACATTTTATAAATGAGGCATGTGAGCTTTCATTATGTTCATTTTAAACCATGTCCTTTAGGTCACATTGAATTGTATAGAAAAAAAAGTATACTTCAGTGATGAATTAATCAATTACGTTCTATCTGTTGAGTCTCCAGCATCCCTGGAGAACCAAGATTAGAGTTTGCTTAATGCAGAGAATCCTTTTCAACCTATTGACTCTCTGAAGGTCGTTCTTGGGTCGCCTTTTTATTTTATTTTATTTTTAGGTCAGAACACTTCTTGTGGATTGAAGAACTTTAATTCATCACATTTATCTTGTTGACTGTGTTAGTTTCTGTAAAGCTGATTTGAAACCATATGTGAAAAGCGCTTTACAAATAAATGTCAATTGAATTGAAGTTTTATTACATGGGGAAAATACCAGTGTGTGTTGAGAAATGTTTTCCTCATCACTGACTAAATTCAATTTCTCAGTCCAGTAATGGTTGATCAAACATGTACTGAAAATATGTGTACTTGAAAAGTCCTTTTCATGGTTATTTTGCCTTTTCGATTCATGGATGATTAAGTACATTTAAAAGGCTTTTTTTAATGTGGTTTTGGTATTAGGTCTTGCACATCCCACCATGTGGCCACTGAAATGTATTTCAGAAGAGAAACAGTATGTTCTACTCATGCTGCCTGTCAGACTCCTGACCGTAGCGCCTGTGATGACGTGTGGGTTGGCTGTGAGTAAGACTGACGCAAGACTGTTCCGTTAATCATGTTCTGAGACTAAGTGTGCTGGACAGTTGTAGTGCAGGTACATGATTTCAGTGATGTTAAGTGTTGGAAATTACACAATTATACATTGCTAGACAGGCAGAGTCCATTTAAATAATGTTTCCTCCATGTTGCACTCAGTGTTTCTGGTGATGCGCTTCTCTTGTAATTTGGTTGCATTCATTTCATACACATTTTTAGTGGGATAGTATACTAGTTTTCTCAAGTGAAAGTATAAATGTATCTGTGTTTATTACATGTGTTTATACTATTTGTGGAGTATTGGGCAAGGAAACCTGTCTGTTGGCAATGTAAAGTTCTTTTTGTCCACCACGCCATCTTCACATTTGTTTTATTCATTTTAATGTATTATTTATTATTGATGGAGTTGTCCAGAGGAATATTTAGAGCCTGAGTTGAGTCTCATGCTTGAGACCTCCATCAAGGACGGCAAACTAAACCATTTTTTTTCTTGTATCTCACTCAAGGATTATATGAAATATGAAGTCGGGAAGCTTTTTTATGTCTGGACAACACAAAGGTCTGAGTACTGACCTTAGACTGTAGAGACTTGGTGTAATTCTTTCTAGCTCTTTATGTTTTTTTCTTGATCTCTCACTCTTTCTTATACACAAAAACTCTTCACAGGTCAGTCCATATATGATGGACTTTAAATTGCATATGATTTTCTGACATTATTAATATTATTTACTATATTCCTAAAGTTGTCCAGCACAATTTAAGACGTCCCAATGAACATCTTGTGCGTTGATAGAAATTTGTGCGAAATAGTAAATGTAAAATAATAAATTAAACTTAAGTTTTAAGATTTTAAATTGTTTAAAATAATTGTCAGGTTTTTAATTACAGATTTAATTTTATACAGCATAATAATACACTAAACATTGGTTTCAACTAAAAATTTTATGCGTTTTGGCCACTCCTTTACACGACAAAAGCGTTTTGGGGGCCTGAAAATGCAAACTTCTGAAAACTGTTTCTGAAACATTTTTGAAAACAATGCCGTTATTGTCTCTGTGTAAACTACTGTCCAAAAAAACGTGAATTTGGGAAAACAGTGGTGTCATGCGCATTACGTGTTCAGTCTCTAGGTGTGCAGTGTTTCTTTACGAAGTGACGTGTAAGAATTAATTCAAAAACATTAAAAAAGTACCAATCTCCAACTTTTGAATGTTAGTGTATAACATTCATAGCGTTTATAATGTAAGTTCAAATGACTCTTCCCATAAAGACGCCTACATAGTAGGACATTTTCATTTGCAGCCATTACCATATTTAGATGAACATAATTACTAATTTGTGATTCTTGCCTCTTCTCTGTGATGACTTTCAGTGACTGCTGGTGGGAGAAGCAGGGTTTAAGAGCGCATCCGTATGGACTCGTTTAAACTAAACTACAGTGACTCAGCACTTTCTGCCACTGTGTGGCGGCCATTTAGTGGCTGACAGCAGAGTATTGGGTGTCCACTCAGGATCTCTAGCATGTTTTATTAACCTTACTTATTCTCTGCCATCTTTTTCCTTGTCTTTCAGCCATCATCAACCCCAAAGCGCCCAAAGAAAACAAAAGCTTCAATTTCGATTACTCCTACTGGTCACATACCTCGGTGAGCAAAAAAAGTTAGAAACTTTGCAGTGAAATACACAAAACAGAGCTGTTTTGCTTTTAAAGTCAGTCTTCAAAATGTCATATTTTTCTTCATCTATCCACAGCCAGAAGATATCAACTTTGCCTCCCAGCAGCAGGTGTACAGAGACATTGGAGAGGAGATGTTACTTCATGCCTTTGAGGGCTACAATGTCTGTATTTTCGCATATGGCCAGACCGGTGCTGGTAAATCCTATACCATGATGGGTAAACAGGAGAAGGACCAGCTGGGGATCATTCCACTGGTAAAAAAAAGATGCATGTACAAGCAAATATGAAGAGGTGTAATCATTTCCAAATATCAGTTTCACCACTTTTATAAAATTATTAGCTAGTTGAGTGGCCTTTTTGTGTATCTAAAGCACATTATTGTCTCTCCGTCACTGGCTTTACTGTATAAACAGGAAAATGATGAGGCAGTGTGAACAAGATCAGTTCAAACAGAATTAAACGACAAGTCAAACACCAAGCTGACCTGTACAAAGATCATTATTCACTAACAAATCTCTCTTTATTATGTTTGTCTCTTCCCCCTTTTCTCCTTCATACTAACCGTCAGCTGTGTGAGGACCTTTTCACCAAGTTTAATGACAACAATACTGATAACAACATGTCCTATTCTGTGGAGGTAAGATTGGGTCAAACCCTGTTTTCTATTCTTCTGTTTGGTTTGTAGCATCTCATTAACACTCTTTTTTATTGTAAAATCTGTTTGGGATTTTTGTTTCAATTCTCTTTCATATGGTGTTTGTGCTTTTAAACAGACTTTTATTTTTGTCTTTCCAGGTTAGTTATATGGAGATTTACTGCGAGAGGGTACGAGATCTTCTGAACCCCAAAAACAAAGGAAATCTGCGTGTGCGAGAGCACCCATTACTGGGCCCATATGTAGAAGATCTGTCCAAACTCGCTGTCACGTCATATAATGACATTCAAGACCTGATGGACTCAGGGAATAAGGCTAGGTATTCTATATATTCTATTCTATTCTATTCTATTCTATTTTATTCTAATGGCGGGTTCATTTCCTGTCTGTCTGTATTACTGTAGTTACAATTTTCAAAGTAGTAAAAACGTTAAAAGTGTAGTAATTCTATAAACTGATCAAAACTGACTGCAAAAACATTTATAATGTTACAAGATCGATTGTTTCTAACTCAAATATTTCAGTTTTTCATCACAGTTTCCACAAAAAAGCAGTACATTTTGAGCACTACATCAGCATATTAGAATTTCTGAAGGATCATGTGACACTGATTACTGGAGTAATGGCTTTACAGGAATAAATTACATTTTAAAATAGAAAAAAAAAAATATTAAAATAGAAAACTGTGTAATAAAACAGCCAAGTAAAACAACATAAGAGACTTCTTTCAAAAACATAAAACTCTTGAATAGTATTGTTTATTGAGCACATAATTAAAAACTGTTATGAAAGTTCCAAATGCTCTCATTTGATTGTCATGAAACCAAAAACGGCAGCAAAAGAAAACCAGGAACCTGATATCATATTTTTCATTTACAGGAAGAAGCCATTTCAATTATTCATTCATAGCCAGTGTTACCTGATGCCTTTTCTTTGTTTTTAAAGTTTTCTAAGAGTATATAGAAGCAAAATAATGTATTCATTCTATTGTTATGCTGTCATCTAAAACAAAGCCGCACATGGATTTTGGCTTTTGGATTTTGAGTGTTGCCATAGTAACACATCATTCCGGTGCCTGAGTACACACTGTTAACAGTTCAAAGTAGAATCTCAGACTCTTACAGTAATTCTAACACAATGTGAAAGCATTTTTATTCTATTTCTGTTTTTGCTGCACAGACCTGTGGTCTCACTTGAAGATTTGTACAGTTCTGGTCACATTTGATTTTCAAGGTCTTCATGGTCCACATTGAGGGGAAAACAAATATTTACTTATCATTCATGCTTATCATCATAATGCCATGGAAACAAATGGATCTTTTTAATTCCAGGAGGCATTATGTTTGTACATTCCTGTTTCCTCAGCTTAGTGTCACTCAACAGTTCTTTAATCCCAAGGTGTTGAGATACATCCCTGCCAATACATTACACCTTCCTCCTACATGATACATTTAGCCTGTTATGTAAGTTGATGGTTTGGCGCAACAGACAGGAGCTAATTGAGTGGAATACATAATTAGGAGGTCTACATTTTGCACCTTTTTTTTTGCGCAACAGATGACAAGTTACTGTGTTATCTGAGATCTACGGGAATTGAATTTTAGCTGATGAATAAGCTACCATTTCAAAAGTTGGGTTTTTGTTTTAAATGTTATAAATTTATTATGCTTCCCAAGACCACATTTATTTGTTTCTTAAATACAGTAAAAAATGTAATATTGTGAAATATTATTACAATTTAAGTTTTCTATTGTAATATATTTTAAAAAGTAATGAATTCATGTAAAGGCAAAGCTGAATTTTGCAGCAGTCATTACTCCAGTTTTTCAGTGTCTCATATATCAGAAAGCAATATGCTGAACATTCCTTGTTTTTATCATCAATGTAGAACATATTTGTTCAACTTAATATAATTTTTGGAAATTGTGATTTATATTTCTTCAGAATTATTTATTTTATAGATAGATAGATAGATGGATGGATGGATGGGTGGATGGATGGATGGATGGATGGGATGGGATGGGATGGGATGGGATGGATGAATGGATGGGTGGGTTTGGATGGATGGATGGATGGATGGATGGATGGATGGATGGGATGGGATGGGATGGATGAATGGATGGGTGGGTTTGGATGGATGGATGGATGGATGGATGCAGTAGCGGTTCTAGGCACGGGCGAACCGGGCAGTCGCCCGGGGCGGCATTTCTTCATGTCACATGGGGGGCGGCACGAGCAGTTAAAAAATATCCTCGGTGCCGCAAAGGTTTTCTATTTTTCATAATTTCGAATCAATTATTGGCAATGGCGCCCCTGCTTGCTGAGAAGATGCCGCGCACAGAAGCGATGTCAAGGGGGTCTCTTGATAAGTTCTCGCCCTGGGCGTAATTCAAGGTAGAACCGCCACTGGATGGATGGATGGATGGATGGATGGATGGATGGATGGATGGATGGATGGATGGATGGATGGATGGATGGATGGATGGATGGATGGATGGATGGATGGATGGATGGATGGATGGATGGATGGATGGATGGATGGATGGATGGATGGATGGATGGATGGATGGATAGATAGATAGATAGATAGATAGATAGATAGATAGATAGATAGATAGATAGATAGATAGATAGATAGATAGATACATACATAGATAGATACATAGATAGATAGATAGATACATAGATAGATAGATAGATACATAGATAGATACATAGATACATAGATACATACATAGATACATAGATACATACTGTAGACAGACAGACAGACAGACAGATAGATAGTGCAAATGCTTTGGGATTATGATATGTAGACTTGTGAGAAATCTAAATCCACAGTAATACTTCAAATGAATTGAGCACTGAATGAAGTTTCTGAATGGAGAAATTCTGTTATCCAGGACAGTAGCTGCCACTAACATGAATGAGACCAGCAGCCGTTCTCACGCTGTCTTCAACATCATCTTCACCCAGAAGCGGCATGACTCGGAAACAGACAACACTTCAGAAAAGGTGTGTGCTGCTCTTACATGTTACAGACCCTGTCAATCATAATAAACGGCTCAATTTAGAGTGTGAGGATCGGCCACTGTTCCCAGCCTTGCACATCAGGGCTGTATTGAATGACTTTTGACATTGGGACTTTTTTTTTTCTCTATGGATGATGTGAAAGGTGATTTGAGCTCAACATGTTCACCATTTGACCTCTTCTGAACCACTCTATTAGGTCAGCAAAATCAGTCTGGTGGATTTAGCCGGCAGTGAGAGAGCAGACTCCACTGGAGCCAAAGGCACACGGCTCAAGGTGAGAGTTTTTTTTTTTAGCTGTGCAAATTCACTTCCCATTATCTATTGATCTTTCATGCTCTCTAACTCCTTCAGTCTCTCTATGGCCCTGTTTACACTTGGTATTAAGATGCATTTTGGTCATTGGGTGTAAATGGGCGCTAAAGCGTTTTGAGCTTGTCCACTTTCTCGCTTTCGTAGTGAAGACGATCGTGGTTGAATGCGTTCGAACAGCCACAAAAGAACGCCTGCTCTTCGCCTACTGACCTAATGTGTAAACATTATAGAAAGGACACAACCCAGATGGGGATTTAAACTTTGTCGACTAAAGACCCAAGTTTTGTTTGATAAACGTACCAGGCTCAGTGGTCTCTCACCATTTCTGACTTGTAATGGCTGTTAGAGCAGAAGCAAAAGCGGTTTTAGTTTGTTTCCCGTTGTCTCATTTTGCGCTCATTTGTAAGTTGCGCGAGCTTACTTTATCCATTAAATTGAAAGATCTGAAAAAGCCCATACATTTACCCACCCATAGACCCTCCCCTCAAAGAAATCAGTACAGAAGTGGTCGAAAGTGGACACAAGAGATGTATTAAAACACCAGGAAATGTCTTTTCTTTTCTTTTTTTCTCTCTCGTCCGATAAAACAAAACTTTTGCTGGTGTAAACAGGGCCTGTGATCTCTGTATGGCTCTTCACACTTAGCTAGAAATAGTTAGCCCTGGCACCTGGGTCATTTGTAAACCCCTGGTTTAAACAAATCTGGGTTATCTTGCTTCACGTTTCACATTGCTCATAATTTACCCAGATTAATTTAATTTATTTAATTTAACAAATATTTCTTGGTATTCAAACACCGAAGTCACATACTGTAGATTCCTAGACTCTGGGTTATGTCCTTTAGGGCATATTTGCAGTGTCTGTATGGGACCTACATAAAGTTCTAGCATTGATTGCATATCCTCATACTGTATTATATATTATATTCTACATAAATGCTGACTCTCATACATTTTTTCCTGAATTGACATTTTAGACTATAAAGGTACAAATTAAAAGGTCTCTACAGTATTTCACAATTGACACGGTTTGTATCACCATTTGACTTTTTCTCCTCAAACACTGAAATGACTGCAAACACTCAGATACAACACTCAGTGTTTCTGTGACTGTTTTGGACATGTGAATTTGAGGCACAAGGTTGTCTAGCCCTAATGATTCTAACACCGCTTTGCATTAAAACTGGTTAAAACGTAACCAGAAAACCCAACAGTAACCCTTCTATGGAGCAGGGTTTCATTATCCTGGGTAAAAAATAAAAAAAGACTAAATTACAAGCGAGAAATATTTCTATACCCTTCTATACCCTTCTATACCCTTATAGTGTGAAAAGCCAGTGTGTGTCTTTTTCTCTTCACATACTTTCTACTCTCAGTGCATTGAGAGCATTTTGACTGCACTTCTCTTCGCTCTATCTTCAATAGAATATAGTATATTGACGAATAGTATCTTCAATACTTTGAGTTTGGAATTGTAATTTTTTTTTCTACTTACCCTTTGTATCCCAGGAAGGGGCAAACATCAATAAATCACTCACTACCCTGGGAAAAGTCATTTCAGCTCTGGCTGAGGTGGTAAGTGTTTTGTATTGCTTTGAGCCTTGAGGATGTTTGATGATTTGTTATTTTCAACATAAATTTCAGCAAAAAACTGTTCAATGTGTGTCAGTTTAATCACCTGCAATATATTTTATCACTTATTTTCGCAGGATTCTGGCTTAAACAAGGTATGACACTGTTAATTAAATTCCATCTGTCTGTCTGTCAAACATTTATTATACACTACCATTCAAAAGTTTGAGATCAGCAAGATTTATGATTTTTTAAATTAATAATTTTATTCAGGAGGCACATTAAATTGTTTAAAAGTGACAGTAAAGACATTTACTATAATACACATTATTTCTGTGTCAAATAAGTTATGGTCTTTCTAAATTTTCATATTTAAGACACTAAAGACTTCAGTAATGAAAATTCTTGAAATAAAATTCAATAAAATTCATTCAATTGAATGAAAATCACAGGAATAAATTATATTTTGATAAACAGAAAACAGTTATTTTATAATACTATTTGCAATAATATTCCACAATATTATTGTTTGTATATTATATTATTTTGATCAAATAAGTGTACCCTTAAGCAGAAACACATATACACTCATTGGGTTACATTTTTTTAATTACATTTTTAACCCAACGTTTGGGTTTGTCCATATTTGACCCAAAGTTGGGTTAAAACTACCCAGCATTTTTAGAGTGTAACAAATAATTCTTTACCAACCCCAACCTTTCTAACAATACAATATAATATAATATAATATAATATAATATAATATAATATAATATAATATAATATAATATAATATAATATAATATAATATAATATAATATAATATAATATAATATAATATAATATATGTAATTTTCTTCACAGAACAAAAAGAAGAAGAAAGTGGAAAATTTTATTCCTTATAGGGATTCGGTACTGACCTGGCTACTGAGGGAGAACCTTGGTATGTATCAAAGGTATTCTGTCGCATGAAAGAGGACAATAATATATTCTCTCTCTTGAAACATTTGACCTTTTGACCTCGTACAGGTGGCAACTCTCGCACTGCAATGGTGGCCGCTCTGAGTCCAGCCGACATCAACTATGATGAAACCCTCAGCACTCTCAGGTATCCTGCCTCAGTAAAACACCAGTTTTATATTTTTTCCTCTCTGTCTGAGTTTAGTTAATGAGTTGACAGATATAGCAGTATGTTACATAATGAGAATGTTCCCGTTCCCTCTCCACACACCTGCCTCCCTCTTGAAATGCCCTTCAAAGATGCTGGTGTGCAGTAACACTGCTGAAAGGAGTAATTGGGCACCTATCAGAAGTGAATGTGTGCGAATAGAGTAGAATGTCACTTTAAAATTGATTTTTCCCCCTTCATAATACTGTATGAATACTGTATGTGTGTGTGTGTATATACAGTATATAATGGAATAGCCAAAAGAAAAGCAACATTGTTAAAACACAATTTTGTATATATATTACCACTTATTAATTCTTGACCAAAGTGCAGTCACTCACTAACATTTGTGTGTGTGTTATGCAGGTATGCGGACAGGGCTAAACAGATCCGTTGTAATGCTGTGATCAATGAAGATCCTAATAACCGTCTGGTGCGTGAACTGAAAGAAGAGGTGGGACGTCTGAAGGACCTCCTCTATGCCCAGGGCCTGGGTGACATCATTGAGAGTAAGACCATTTGCTTTTTATCTGCTCTGACGTCTTTCTTTTCCTTATAAATATTTCATCAGACAGTTAATGTGACTCATTGACTGCTATTTCTTTCTGATACTGATACATATATATTACTGCATATGTTTTATTGTTCTGTTCCAAATCCTAGTAAGCTACCTATAAAACAGCATTTTAAGGCACCATAGATGGCAAAGGCTGTTCAAAAAAAAAAAAAAAAAATAGACAACTTAAGTAGACTGCTTTCTAAGATTTTCAATTTGAGTGTCAGTGCAGAGCATTACTTTTGCACCCCATGAAGTTGATCTCAACATAAGCTGCTTCCAAAATCACTTACTATATAATACACTAGGTTCTACGTTTGGTTTTAAACTTACTTTGCTTAAAGCTACACTGTGTCATTTTTACTCTCATCTAGAATGGTATAGAAGGGTGAAATGGTATATGACCATCCAGTGAATATTAGTTTCTGTTGCTCTCAATTCCGATTTCGTTTTAACTCCTACGGTGGCCAATGTAGTCCAAGATTCACATGGATTCCAGTTCGACCTCGTCCATGAGTGTTAACTCAAACGTAAACGCGAAAGGCGAAGCTTGAATTAACAGATATGTCCCTCTTTGGCTAATGTACTTTCAAGATAGAGGGGCAAAATGGCGACCGACATTAGAACCCCTTACCCGTATGTATTTTCAATGGCATATTATACACTCACTAGAATACTTTATTACTTGAACGAAGTAAATATACATTAATGAGCACATATATTCTTGAAAGAATTAAGCTTTTTTAGCTAAGAATAAACTAAAAGAGTTACACAGTGTAGCTTTAAGTTCTATATAGTATGAATGTGTGTAGTTTGAAATAAATTTGGACGTACTACGTCATGTGACTTTTGGGTAATTTATGTTGATTCTCTGTCATTCACAAATTCTCTCCTGTGGCTTCATAGTAAAGCGTCTTTCGGTTGCGCACTTTATAATCTCGCTGGAAGTAGTAAGTATTGGGTACTTTTCGCCTAATGTTTAATAAATACTATAAAGTTTGACATAACTACTACTCATCTGATCTCACATACTGTTTTTCACCCATATAGTATGGAAGTAAGCATGTTCAAATGCAGGGATAGTGTTCAAAATTTGTCAATTTTGAGATTCTATGATGTTCTCTTAGAAGTAGCCTATGTAGGTTATAGACGGCAATGAAGCTGGTTAGGTTTTGGAACAGAGCTTATGTCTCGAAGAGAGTTGCAAAGATAATCATGGATGATTAAAATGAACAAACATATACAGTAAACACACACACAAGCACACACACAAGCACTCTACGACCACTGTTTAAACAACTCACTTGGTTCCACTGGGTCCTCTACTCTTCCCTGTGCACTCCTAACTCTATTTCTGTTTCTTCTAATCACTCGTTTCTTTTCTCATCCTATCGTCTCTTGATGGTGATCCCAGCGGGGAAATGCCTTAAAACAGACGGTCTGGAGTCCAGCCCTCTGGGTTTGGTACAATTCAGTGTCACGTGACTTTCAAAAGTCTAGTTTAGACTCTGAATGTCCTATGAGCACTTAAAGTCTTTTGTGTGGAACAATGAGTCTCACTTTCCTCTCTCTTTTTCTCTTTTTTTCTTTATTATTCAGTATATATATTTTTTCTATATTATTCCTCTTACTCTTGTTTCTTCTTTGTCATTCTCTCAGCATTTCGGGGGCCAGTTGAAGATTTTGCTGGTTTGAAATGTGTGTTTCTTGGGCTCTATCTCACTCTCTTCTTTACGCTTTTGCAGTTTTTATGGATAAAGCAGATCTCTGCAGCATCAGAGTCTATTAAGGGTTTGAGAGAAAATTCACACTCTCTCAACATACAAAAATCATATCAGAGCCATATCCAGTGAGAGACATAAGTGTTTTACTGTTAAGCTGTCAAATGATTTCTCTGTTTAGGTGTACTTGTAAATATTTTAAATAGCTTTTGTAATTGATTTATGAAATGCCATTATATAGACCATTTTGCAAGATGTAAACAACACTGGTCCAGAAACACTTCCTTTTTCAGTTTGTAACTGTTTTCTTTATTTCACTTGTAAAGAAAACATCTTAAAGATGTTTGTTTAACTTTTTGATTCAGTTTTAAATGTTCTGTTGGTTGTATTTTATCCCAGCTTTTATGTAGTGTTAAAAAACTGAAAGAGGAAGTGCTTCAGGACCAGTGTTGTTTACATCTTGCAAAATGGTCTATACATGGTAAACATTAATATATTTGTTACTTATTTAGTATCTCATGTATTAAAATTATAAATAAATTAATATATATTAGGAAAGTTAGGATAGAATTTAGGAAAATTGCATTTGTGATAGACAAACGTAATATAGTCTTCTAATAATTGAAATGATTGTTACCAAAATGCCATTTTTGGATTGTTTAATGTAATTATTTGGCAGTTGCTTTTTTTCTAACCCAGGTTGCTGGTGTGGTTTATCTAGTCTGGTGCTGCAGGGCTGTGTGCTCTCCCTCCTCCCACTCTCTCTTTCTCACTCCCTCTTTTTCGTTATCGTTCTCTTTTGGCTTGCAGTCCAGAGTGGGATAAATGTGATGTCACACTTATGAGATAATTTACCTCACTCATCCACTCATCTGTCATTTAGTGAATGTTCTTTAGCTGCCCTCAGACTATGAAAGAATGTAAAGATTTATTAATGCGTAAGAATTGTGTCTCAATGCTGAAATCAGTGGACACACTTGTGTCTGCACACTTTAAGTGTTCGTGCTACCTTCAAATTTTAACTAAAATATCTAAATTGTTAGAACTTCACACACTGTGAAAAAACATAACTAGTCGATCTAACTGTCTAATTATCTAAGTTGATCTAACTGTCAGATCAACTTAGATAATTTATGTGGTTCAGATAACATAATATTTTGAGTTTATGATTATTAAATCAATCTCCTTCATATGTGATGATATCTCCTTCATTGTAACTCAATTTTTCAATTTTTCACTTTCATTGACCTTAAAGTTTTAAGTTTTTTACAGTGAATTTCAAATTTAAAAATTTTAAGGCAGCAATAGCACTTACTTTTTTAAGTTGAAACAAACAGTTTTTACAATATTTTGTAATATAATGCAAAGAAAATGAATTAATTATGTGACTTGCATCTGAATAGGACACAGTTTGCAAAAATCACACAATAATTGTAAAATCAGAGATACACAAAAAAAAATTTACGTTCAATTTAATATACAACATATACTAAAATTCTCCAAGACATAGAAGTAAAGCTTGATATCTGACTGTATTTTGTAGTGGGAGGGACTTAGAGCAGATGTGTGTTTGAGTGACAGCTTGAGTTCTCTTTATACAATGGCTGCCTGTTTGCTAGCTGCTGCTTTATGGCTGAACATCAAACCCAATGCTTCTTAACGTCAGGTGTAACACAACTCACATTTAAAGCAATTAAAGCAGGCTAGGAGAATTTATGACCCAGATCTTATCGATTTTTCCGAGAAGATAAATGCTGTGTCCGAAATCACCCACAACTCACTATATAGTGGACTATATAGTGAGTTCGCGTTTTTGTAGTGCTGTCCGAATGTATAGTGATGATTATTATACCCTATATAGTCCACTCAATGTATCCCAGAATACATTTTGAAAAGTACTGTACAACCGATGGTCACTAACCCAAGCCCTACATACCATCATGCATTACGCTGATCGTAAAAATAAGTTTTAATCATGTGTGGAGTAGCGCATTATAGCAGAAATGGCCAGAAATTACTTTTAGTTTTTAAAATTTGGAGAAATAAGCTCAATATAATATAATGTATTTATTTAAAAAAAAAAAAAAAAAAAAAAAAAAAACCTATTTAGCCCAGAGCCGGCTCGGCACCAGCTGATAATGTAATCAATGGCGCCGAGAGACGATCAAGTACTGACTGAAAGTTGTGTTTCTATTATGCTGGTGAGCTCACTATATAGTGCTCGACTCCCTACCCCCTACATAGGGGGTAGGGAGTAGTGGTTTGAGTCAAGATTTCAGACACAGCAATAGACTATTCCAAACATGTCGAAATATTCCAAACTTAAAAAACCCTGCAGTTGTTACATCGAGATTCTATTTCTGCATTTCTGCCTAATGTAATCTATAATAGTGTGTCAATACTGCTATAGATTTTATTCAGACAAATAGTAAACAGAAATCATATTCTATTTGTACTATAGATAAATTGTCCATAAGTAATAAGCTGCTATTTGTGCTTTCAGACCTGGGACTGGCCAGTCATGAAAAAATATTTTTAGTGCATGATTGATCGCATTTGCTCTGTGTGTGATGCAGCCATTATTCAAAACCGAGATAGAGAGTGGGTAAAGCCTTTTGTTAATCTCTTGTCATGAAGGGAGGTTGGACCGAACGTATTGGCACACAGCACTGAGCAGAAAGTATTAGCCGAAGTGCCTTTCTTCAATATACATTATGTAATCTTCTTGTATGAGCTGCTATATTCTTAGAAGGCCACATATTCATCTTAGTTTGGTGTTTAGTCACCCGTCACCAGGGGCCATGTCTTCTCACGTTTTACCCAAGATACTTGCCTCGTAGCTCTCTTAGGTGTGTAGAAGCACAGAGTAAGCACTCTGTTGCCATAGCAGCATCGTTAGAGCTGAGAGATGTTATTGTGCCGAAGGTTACAGAGACATTACAAAGACAAACTATACGCTCTATAGAGTATGTTTATTTAGCCACTTATATCCAGTGTTGCATTTCAAATTATATTGGCATAACTGTTCAGCTAGGGATATATGATATTTAGTGGTTGGATAGGTGGATATCACATGAAATGCTTACAGTGTCTCTTAAGTAAGAGCAGCGTGGGAGGATATTTCCTGTGTGCGGCTCACAAGATTTGTGAATGCTGTTTTGTAACAGATGTCTATGTAAATTTGACCGTCAAATGGATTTTACGAGAGTATAATTGAACTGGTAATGTAGGTTTTACTGTGGTCAGCGATGACGATCATTCTTGTTAGTTGATGACGGTAATGACAGTCACTGGCTTTTAGCAGAAATATGAGCTCATTGCTAACGTCCAGATGTACTACAGTCAATATTTGCTTACATAAAGTGTATGTTAATTAGTATGAGAGACGGACCATTGCATTCATCAACCACGATTTACTTTAGTTGTTTGTGGGGGTGGGGCAATTCTTCTAGACACAATTTAATCGGATAAAAATCAGTGTAGTCAAGATTTTAAGTATGTTTTCTTGGAAGAAAACTGTGTTTGCTTTTGTAGATGTCACAATCTATATAAAAGCCACAAAACAGAAATGAAAATTCTGTTATAATTTAGTCAACCTCATTCCTTCCCAAACTCGTATGGCTTGCTTTTGTCTGTGCAACACAAAATAATACATTTTGAAAAAGGTTTTAGCTGTTTTTGTCAGTCAGTTGGGTTTTAAGGTCTAAAATGAGCATATAGCTTGCTTTGACTGATATGAAGTTTTCTGAAGTGGCATAATCACTTGCATGATTAAACTAGTCTTTATTCGCTGTCATATCGAATTATATATATATATATATATATATATATATATATATATATATATATATATATATATATATATATATATATAAGACGTTTGTCTCATGACATGGAAGACCCAATAAGTTTTGTTGTTTGAGGTTCACTTAATGTTTGAGGTTCATGTCTTCATTTGATGTAGTTTAAAACCAAGGCTTGATGTAGAAAGACAATTTGAGTAAATTATGACAGAATTTTCATTTTTAAGACCAAAAACGAATTGGCATTTAGTTGCTTGAATGGACTAACACCATTATTTTGCTCAATGTACACTAACATAGGAAACTGGTGTCAAATAACAGCCCAGATCAATGCATGTATGCCTGTTAAATATTTCAGACACGGCTCTCAGGTTGCTGTCATTGGATGGTGGACGTGTAATGCTGTAGCTGAAGCCCGCAGTGTTACATTGCGCTTGATATGGCTGTCTCTTTGCTGCCGGATGCCTGCGCTATATCTCCTATTTTATTTCCGCTTGTCTCCTTTAGTGGGCTGTGACTGTCTGTTCTTTCTTGATCGTTTTTTCCTCACATGTGAAATTTCTTGCTCTTTGAATTCAAATTTATTTCAAGCTACAAGTCTTTCTCTGTCTTCTTTTCTCTACCTCTCCTTCCTTCTGCTCATCCTTTTCTGTCTGCTTCTCTCTGAACTCTGTGTCTGTCGCCCCCTGACCCCCTCCCCCCTCCACAACCCCCCGCACCTCTCTCCCCCTTCCCCGACAGACATATCCGATTACAAGAACAATAACAATAGTGGCCAAGATGTCAATCAAAGAGGTGATCTCTCCACAGTGACCAATGCTATGACTGGGATGAGCCCCTCTCCATCTCTCTCCGCCCTGTCCAGCCGGGCTGGTTCCATCAGCAGCTTGCACGATCGCATCATGTTCAGCCCAGGGAGCGAGGAAGCCATTGAGAGACTCAAGGTGACTGCCATAAAGTATAAAAGCCTGACAGTACTGAATTAAATCCTCCAAATATACTGTAAATATGACAAATATCTGCCTGCTGATATTATGCGATCAACTCCAGATTAAAGAAACCATTTCATAATTCATTTTACCTATACAAACTGTGGTGTTGTTATTAACCGAAACTACAACTATTAAAAAGTTTTTTTTTGTAAATTTAAATGAATCCTAAATTAAATAAATTATAGTTATTAAATATAAATATTATATTTAAATTTAATAACTATAATACTATACAACTGACTGTAAAATGCAACTAACACTAATATAATTTACAAAAAAATCTAAAAATGAAAATGACAAATGCTTCAATTACTAAAACAATATGAAAATATAAAAAAGCTACACTTTTTATAGCTGTACCTTTTAAAGAGGAACTATATTTTTTAGTGTGTAATGTTACTATTTGAGCATGAAAAATGTAGCAAAGTTAAAAGTCACAAAATCGTAAATATTTCCTGTCAAAAGCATACAAAAAAAAATTTCCATGTCCAAGAGACGCTGTTTTTTCCACCCAGATCTAGTAAGGTTATGGTAAAGAGCATGCGAGAAACATTCGAGGCAGTTGACCCATCATAACACAGTGGTCCAGCCGTCCAATCAGAGCACATTGTGCTTTTCAGAAGGAGGGCTTTCATAGAAACAGGAACTAAACAGGGCATTGCATGGGCATTACTGACAAGGGAAGAAAATGTAAAATATGTGAAAAATTATGTTTGTTTTTATTTACATTCTAATTGACCCCAAAATATTATAATATAATATAATAAAACTAAGGTAGTCTTTTTGTACTATGCAGGGAGTATTGAGGTTTTAAAGGAATACGGTACTATATAAGTAAATATTCCTGACATGATACTTTTAATACAACATTTTTTACACCTCATTAATTAAAGCCAAAAGCTTTGCTGTCTAAAGATGTACGTCTCACATTCATAAATCTATAAAACTACTATTAACTTGGTGGCATATTTTAACTTGCATTTGTTTGCAATGTCAATTAGGAAACGGAGAAAATCATTGCTGAGCTCAATGAAACGTGGGAAGAGAAACTTCGCCGTACAGAAGCCATCAGAATGGACAGGTTTGATATATGAAGCCTTATGTGATGACATGCAATTTTACGTTAGTGTATAAGTTATGCTATAGTCATGAATCCTAAACCATAATTTTTAAAAAACATCTAAATTGGTTTTCACAGAGAAGCACTGCTGGCCGAGATGGGTGTGGCCATGCGTGAGGATGGAGGAACTGTTGGAGTCTTTTCACCAAAAAAGGTAAAGTCATTATTAAGGCTGTAGGGAGAAACTATATGCAGGTGGAGGTGGACCACATGATGAGGCTAATATGTTGTGTTCAAATAACGAAATAAGCCTGTGAATGTCTTTACGTTCCCTTTCTGGAAGCCCTCGCAGAGAAAACCTCAGCCCGTGTTTATAGACACTGTTGGGCTGTTCTCTCCCAATGAGGTTGGTTGCCATGGATACTGTGTGGTTGCATCTCGATTCTCTCAGAATCTACCTCTGTGTGTTCTTTCCTCACCAGAGCTCTCCTAAACGCATCTGTGATCTTTATTTAGGGATCTGTTGCTGAAATGAATGCTGATGTACTGCCAAGTCTTTATCGTAAACTTTAAAGCTGCTGTGAATGTACAGATCTCAAGCATCATGCCCTATGATGCTTTTAAAGGCTTTCCTTTCGGGATTCTTACACTTTTGTGATATCAAAATCGAATCACATGCATTTTGATGGATATCAAAATTGAAATCTTATTTTCTTCTTTCTAAGGTCGTATAAATACATTTTGAAAGTGCTCGCAAGGCAGTGCTACGTTGTATGCACTTTGGCTGGGGTTTAAACCATTGATTGTAATTATTGAACTCAGAACGGTTTAATGCGTAAACTCCATTTGACCTCTATTTTGTTGATAATTTCAGCCTTTTTTGCCCATGTGATTCATACTTTAAGTTTTTTTTATGTTTGAAAATCTCCCATTGACTCCCATCTGTCCTATGTCTGCTGAATTGCGATTGGTCTTCTTTCTAATGCTTGGATACAAATTATGTTTGCACTTTTTTTCATATATTTAAAGTAACCATGAAATCAAAATGGACAATTTTTATATTTTATGGAATATTGCAATGGTAATTATAAATGATTTATCTGCACTCATCATTATTTGTGGGTGGGACAATATTGACTCCCCTTCAGCAACCAGTCACTCACATGAGATCGTATCAATTAGCAAATGATCCAACAATCCAATCAGATCCAATCAAATCTCGCCCTACATTTTGTCTCATTCGAGAAGCCATTTAAGCCATATGTCCCAATAGGAAAGTTCATAACACATTTACAACAGTTGAGTTTTACTGTTTTTGAATCCATTCTGCCGATTTTCTGATATTTAGAAGAATATCAGAAACTAGACAGTTTCTGGTCTCATTGACTTCCATAGTAGGAAAAAAAAATATACTATGGAAGTCAATGAGACCAGAAACTGTCTGGTTACTGATATTTGTCTAAATATCAGAAAATCGTCTGAATACATTCGTAAACGGTGAAACCCAACTGTTTAACTCTGGGGGAGTGGTAAAATGAGCCGATTTCCAAAAAAAGTGGAGTATCCCTTTAAGACTAGTCATTTGCTGCCTTGCAAGCACTGGTATTTCTTTCTGGAAATGCAAAAATAGTTGAGTTTGTAAAGTTTTAAGTATGTTTGGGCCACTCATTACAGACACCTCACCTGGTGAACCTGAATGAAGATCCTCTGATGTCTGAGTGTCTCCTATATTACATCAAAGATGGAATTACTCGGTTAGTTACAATCCAAGCTTTTCCTTTTCGTGCATGATCGTGCATGTGAATCACACAGTATAATTGGCACTATGGTATCTTGATGTGTTCCTTTGCTCAGGGTGGGGAGAGAAGATGCCAGCAGTAGACAGGACATTGTTTTGAGTGGTCACTTCATCAAAGAGGAACACTGCACTTTCACCAGCACCACTGGGCCAATGGGAGAAGGTTTGTTAATGATGCAGCTACTGTAAAAAGACACATACCTGTTCATGTATATGCCAAAAAGTCCTCATGGTTATTCTTCCTGTTGTTTACAGCTGTCATTCTCGAGCCGTGTGAGGGAGCAGAAACGTATGTAAATGGGAAGAGAGTAACAGAACCCACTGTTCTCAGATCAGGTTTGTTTTTACTTTTTTTACCCTCACCTGCTAAAATACTGTTCTAAGCAATATGGTTTGGTTCCTATTATTTATTTGTTTGTGCTGGTGTGTGTTTGTGTACATATATTTATTAAAGGTGGGAAAAAATATGTCGATAGGGCGATATATTGTTGTCTTTCCCCATGCGATACTAGAATCGTTACTCTGGAGCCAAATATTGATATTTTAATTTAAAAAATAAGGTGCTCTAAATAGACAGCCCGTTCTCATCCCAATACGTCAAATAACTGACGCTTTTGACCATATGTCAACGTTCGACGTTTTAGGGCACCCTTTAACGTCAGTTAGATGACGCTATCTAATCCTAACCCTACCCCAGACCTAAACACTACCCACATCATCTGACTGACGCTAAAGGTAAAGCATCAGTTAGATGACGCCCTAGGATAGCATCATCTAACTGACGTTAAAGGATTCCCTAAAACGTTGGATGTTGACGTAAGGTCAAAAGCGTCAGTTAGATGACGTCTTGTGATGAGAATGTGTTGAAATAGATTTCCCGGCTTCCACCGTCGCTACTTCATGACTCCTAGAGGTGGCACTCAACACATGAATGAGGGAAACATGAACATAAGTTAACAAGCCTAACAAAAAGAGCTTTTTAATGGGATGGTGGACAGCAGTGTGAGTAAAATAATATCATAGATGCCCCAGAAAAGTCTGGACCCACTGTGGTTTTTATACCATTGATGGGACAAACAAAATCGACAAAGAATACGCAATATAGAAGAACTGCCTGGTAAAAGTAAAGTGCATTGGTAATGCCACAAACACGCAAAGCCACTTAAAGAGATAATTCACTTTGAAATTAATTTTTGGTATGTTTTAGCTTACCTCAAGGGCATCCACGATAGTAGGTGTCTTCGTTTCCACAGTAGTTTTAATTTTGATATTTTTGGGTCAAACCATTCGTGTCTATCAGTCAAATAATGCAGGTCTATGATCACCACCTCAAAGAGCATGCACATAGAAGTCCAAATTAAACACGATTTAATGACTCGTAAATGTAAGTACACATTGATGGCCTAAGACACGAAACGAGCGGTTTGTGTGAGAAAACGCCACGTCCAAATGATTTGAGGGTGTGGGCACTTTGGGGAAAAACAATATAAATACAGTTTGTTTTCTCACACAAACCGCTCGTAATTTCTTCATTTACTGACTCTTTTGTAGGGAACCGAATCATTTTGGGCAAGAGCCATGTGTTCCGCTTCAACCATCCAGAGCAGGCTCGTCAGGAACGTGAGCGCACCCCCTGCTCTGAGACCCCAATGGAGCCTGTAGACTGGGCTTTTGCTCAGAGAGAACTCCTGGACAAACAGGGCATTGATATGAAACAGGAAATGGATCAGAGGTAAAAGTAAAATGGAGGAAATTCAAGAACAAATGTGACACTTGTATTTTTAGACTTGATATCCTTTTTTATATCGATTGTATAGACTGCAGGAACTTGAGGATCAGTATCGCAAAGAGAGAGAAGAGGCCAACAATCTATTGGAGCAACAGAGATTAGTAAGTGACATAAAGAGCTTATACAACTTGTTTCCTTCTAAACTTACAGTAGTATATAATATATGACCCTTTTTAGTGTTGATATTTCACTGTATGTCTTTTACAGGACTATGAGAGCAGGCTAGAAGCACTGCAGAAGCAGGTAAATCGTTGTTACCCTGATGTAGCAGAGGACGATGAAGAACCTGAGGAGGAAGGTGACTAGATTGTGATGGAAAAAAAGTTTTATTTTGTTTTTTGAGCAGCTTGAACTAATCGAAATGAGCCAAATTTAAAACACCTGGGCATCTTGTATTCAATCTCTTTTACCCATAGTGCAATGGACTGAGAGGGAGACAGAACTGGCGTTGTGGGCTTTCCGTAAATGGAGATGTTATCAGTTCACATCTCTAAGAGACATGCTTTGGGGCAATGCCATCTTCCTCAAGGAGGCCAATGCCATTAGCGTGGAGCTAAAGAAGAAGGTGAAAGCTTTGGAAATATAGTACCAGGAAGAACTGCATTCACTCTGCTAAACCTATAAGATATGACATCATAACTGATTGAGCCTTATGTCGCTTACAGGTTCAGTTTCAGTTTGTTTTATTGACGGACACACTTTACTCTCCACTTCCGCCTGACCTGTTACCACCTGAGGCTGCTAAAGACAGGGAGAAGAGTCCATTCCCTCGCACCATTGTGGCCGTAGAAGTCCAGGATCAGAAAAATGGAGCCACACATTACTGGACCCTGGAGAAGCTTAGGTAATTTTTGCATATTCCTTCATCATATAAAACAAAAAACTGTCAGTATCTAACAGTGGTCATTTCCACAACATCTCAATGTATATTTTTTGGAATTTTCCATTTTTGGAATAAATAGGCAGACTTGTTTTAATGCAGCTAATTTTATAGCTAGCATTTTGTGTGTGTGTACACTATGGACAAAAGAATTGGGACTTTCAATCAGAACAGGCGTTTCAATCAGACCCATTTGCCACATGTGTACAAAATCGAGCACCTAACCATGCAGTCTGCATTTACAAACATTTGAAAGAAAGAAAAAAAAAGCGTCGTTCTGTGGAGCTCAGCGAATTTAGGCGTGGTACTGTGACAGGATGCCACCTTTACAATAGGTCCGTTTGTGAAATTTCATCCCTGCTAGATATTCCATAGTCAACTGTAAGTGACATTATTGGAAAGCAGAAACATGAAACATTTGGGAACAGCAGCAACTTAGCCATGAAGAGGAAGACCATGTGAAGTCACAGAGTGGATAAGCACGAGAGTTGCCAACAATCTGTGGATTCCAAAGCTGAAGAGAACTTCCACTGGCATTAAAGGGATAGTTCACCCAAAAATGAAACTTCTGTCAGTATTTACTCACCCTCAGGTTGTTCCAACCCCGTAAGACCTTTGTTCATCTTCGGAACACAAATTAAGATATTTTTGATGAAATCTGAGAGCTGGATCACTCCTGCATACTAGTCCATATCAAGCGACGAGAATACTTTTGTGCGCAAAAACAAACAAAAATAACAACTTTATTTCAACCATTCACTTCCTTCTCTATGAGCCTCTAGTCAGTTAACGTTCTGTAGTGTGATAGCGTAGAGCTACGTCACACGTAAGCTCACTATTGGCCGACGCTGGTCATGTGTGTGTGCGTGTGACGTACAATAACAGCATTTTAATTTTTGGGTGAACTAACCCTTTAATATTAGCGCAAAAACTGTGTGGCGGGAGCTTCATGGAATGGGTTTCTTCACAGGTCTCATATCGGTGTGCTCTTTACTGACACTTTTAACTTATTGGTAACCACTATATTTAATACAATTTTATAAGGTATACTATTATTTGTCATGGTGTAAATGATGCAACAGCTGAGGGACAGTAGTTATACATTTTTATGAAATATATTCAACAGTAATTACTGAAATGGTTTGGTTCGTTTTGTTTACATGTTAATAGTTTTACAATTTTAATATAATTTAGTATTTTATTCATGGAGTCTCATATTTTAGGATTAAAAGGATAGAATAAGGGTAAAACAATACAATGTATACATAAAAAGTGTTTGAAAAGTAAGGCAAGTTCTGAAACATAAAGCTGAGACACATTGGGTTTCACAGTGTATCCAGGATTTAGATTCGAAATAATGTATAATGCCGCCCCCTGCAGGCAGAGGTTGGATCTGATGAGGGAGATGTATGATCGTGCTGCTGAGGTGCCCAGCAATGCTCTTGAAGACTGTGACAGTGTTCTGACTGGAGGCGACCCCTTCTACGACCGGTTTCCTTGGTTCCGTCTGGTTGGAAGGTGAGTTTTAAGGTTACTTCAGAGCATGGCTAGACAGACCTGGCCACTGGGGTTCAGTACAGAATGCCAAATCAGATAAAGGCTACATTATTAACATTAGTCTCATCAAACAACACTAGTGTTTGAATGGCCCATTGAAAGTGAATTAATTTCTGTTATGCAGAACAGAATCAGCAATTCTCAATATGTTTTTGATCTTGTATTTTGTAATAAGGTACTCTAGTAGAGTACTATATTGCAGGGCAAAACAACTGCGGGAAAGAGAAAATGTAATAAAAACAGAGTTTAAAAGCTGATATCTACAGGATATATGTAATATTGCTTATTCCTCTGAGGAATAATTGCCCACACACTTTTCAAGAGTGCAACATTTTTGATGCTGCTTTATTCAGAAGAGCATGAAATCGATTTTCCTTGCCCTTCTAAATTAGGTCACTAGCTTCCTTTTGCCCTGTCTACTTCTGTTTGACTTACTCTTAATCTTGCCTTTACTGTATCTTAAAAGATCACACTGAAATCAAAATTACGTCAATATTTACTCACTCTCATGTTATTCTAAACCCACCTTACCTTCTTTCTTCTGCGGAACATTTTTAAAAATGTACTGGTAGCTTTAATAGGTAACAACTGTATTGGTTGAGGTTTTTGCTATTATGACTTCAGAAAACATGGAATAGTGAATGGACTGCTTTTACTTTCACTTTCATGGCTTGCCAGTCCCCCATCTCGTTTCACTTTCATTGTATTGAACATGAAATTTTTCAAAAATGTTGGCTGATATTTATAAAAAAGTATTTTTCAAAAGTACAACTTTTGGTGTTTCAAAAAAAAAGAGAACAGGTTTCGAACTACATGATGATGACTGTGTTATGACAGAATTACATTTTTTTTCTTTTTTTTTTTGAGTGAACTGTCTATAAAATGTACATTACCATTCAAATGTTTGGGGTCTATATGATTTTTTATTTATTATTATTATTATTATTTTTAAATTAGTCTCATGCTTACCAAGGCAAAAATTAAAAACAGTAAATATTCTCAAAAGATATTTTCTTTTCTAAAATTTCAAAGCTGATTTTTTCAGCATTATTATTCCAGTCTTCAGTGTCACATGATACTTTAGATATCATTCTTATATGCTGACTTGGTGCTCAATAAACATTTCTAATTATTTACACTGTTAAAAACAGTTGTGCTGCTTAATATTTTTGTAATAAATAGAAAGTTCATAAGAACAGTATTTGAAATATAAATCTTTTGTAACATTATCTCTATCTTTACATGTCTTTACTCTCACTTCTGATCAATTTGCTGACCCCAAACTTTTGAAAAGTATTGTAATATTGGACATTCTTAACAGAGTCCTGTTACAGAGGCTGCTATTCACATGATTTTTTTAAGTTTTTTTTATTTTTAATATCTTTTACTGTATGTCCATTACCCTGCAACCAAGTAAAGTTGCCGTATTAAAAGTCTTTACTTACCCACTTGCGAGCAGAAACAATTAAATAGACAGATGGCCCCTCACACTAACTGGGCTCCCGTGTCTTTGGCTACACCAGAAACCCCCTTTTCTCCACATGCCTTAGTGAGCAAGCGAGCGACTCTAACTCCTCCCCCACCCCCTCTGAGCCCACATCAACCTCTGAACTCACTGAGCTGGTCCAGTCATGGTCGGACAAGAAGGTGGGGACAGATTTGGATGACTTGGACGATGATTTCTTGTTGGATGACCCATACTCGGATTTAGAGGAGGAGGAGGGGGAGGATGATGATGATGATGATGAGGGAGAGCTCTGCAGAAGCTCCAGCAAGACTGAGGACCCGTTTTATGATCGCTCACCATTGTTCAGTGTTTTGGGAAGGTTGGTGAGGTTTCAGGAGCATGCTGGGAAAGGAAACTAGCTCTTTCACACTGAGACTGGGTTGTTTTACAACACTGACTTTTAAACATTATATATGCACAACACATGCACACAGGCACGCACACACAAACACACACGCACACATATAGGCCTATAAACACAAACATACACATAAATATGAGAGATTTTTGTTTACATATGACTACACTCACATTTATAGACAAACATATACCTGTAAAAAAGGCCAGACTTATGCAAATAGGTTAATAGTGTATAGACACGATGAGATTTTCAGTTTCTGTTGGTGTCATACACTGTAGTTTAACATACATTTAATGTACAGTATAATGGCTGGGAGTCCGTGCACACTCTTCTTAGTGGGCTTTGAAATGAGAAATATAAATGTAGACACAAATAAGACTGTTGTTGACATACAGTGCAAGTATTTAGCTGAAATAAATTGACATGGGAGAATGGTTGAGTTTTATTTTCTATTTTTATTGAGATCTCTGTCTGTTGATTGCTGATTTTGGTGTTTGGGTCAATGATGTGTTAAATGTCAGGATGGATCTTATCAAATATATATATATATATTTGAAAAGATATCTAATAATAATAATAATATGCAAAGTTTAGTACAATATATTTTATTTTTTAAACAGTGATTCTGTTCAACCTTTTCCAACAAATTAAAGTCATGAGGTGCGATACAGAAATATAACAGGAAATGATATCAAAGGCTCCTGCAGACCCTCATGACAAAAGTCAAAATGTCTCCTAAAATAGAAGATAATTGGACTTATTTATGACGAGGTAAATTTAGTTCAGGTTATAAAATGTCATGTGATGCATCTCCCCAACATTTATCAATTTATAATTCATGATATTTGTCATGTTAAAAAAATATATTATGAATTTGATGGTTACTCCACATGACATTTTTAAAAACGTATGAAAACAAACAATTACATGTCTAATAACTGAGAGCATGGTTTACACCAGATTTTATTTATTTAAAAAAATGTTTAAAGATTTTTCCCTTTCCTTATCTTGGCCACTCTTATTTGTCAGTAGCTATGTTTCCATCCAAAGATAAAAATTTTACTTATGCACAAAAATTGGAATAGCCCATAAAACTTCAGCGAATAAAGCCTCTCTTTGTTCAAGAGAGAAAAAAAAATGTTACTTTCTGGGAAGTTGCCACAACAATTGCAAAAGTTTGAGTCCAGGTTTCCAATCACATCCTCTGTTGAGGAAAAATCAAGTTTATTTATTTGGTTAGTGTGTTTCCTTAGTATAGTTAATGCTTTGTCTAATCGGACAAAAAAAATATTTTTTTATGTGTATTTTTAGAATGTATGCGCATCTTGGTTTTTTGCGATATCCCAAAACTCACATAAAAATAGGTGGATGGAAACATAGCTAATGACACTTGAGGAGACATTTTACAAGGGTCACTTGATCGAGAGAAAAAGCAGGAGAAGTCTCCACTTGATATCCATCTTACTATAAGGCATTAAAGAGATCTCTTCCGATTTGTCTTCCCCTGTGGGAAGGATTCCTGGACTTTAGTCAGCATGTCTGGACTTTACCCTGTCTTCTCCCATTATCATACATTTGACTTTCATCTGATCGCTGCAGACACACACCTTGAGCTTCTGGGTTTCAATTTGGACCAAACCATTGTGATAATTGAATTCCGAATTGGCCGGCTGTCAGCAGCTCCATCCAGCACAGCTTTGGCCCTCGTGTCCCGTCAAGGTCTGTGTCCCAGCTTTACATGCACCGCATCACTTCTTCAAAGGGCTCCGTCAGCTTTGAAGTGCAATCTCCAAACAGTCATATTAGCTGTTTGTTTCGTGTACCGCAGAAACAAACAGGACCAGATTTTTGTAACATGGCATGAATGTCTGATGAATGCGAAAAAGCTATTAATGTAATGACTTACTAATTGGTTCCCGTAATACAGCAGTTTGGTTATGCAGAGGGTTCACATATCTCAAGATGAAAGAGCTGGTTTCTAGCACAGCTGTCTCTCTTCTGGGCATGTGAGATCATATGCCGTATTTTGACCTTTTTTTGTGAGATTTTTACATGGAAACCTTTGATGAAACGGCTCACTCTTTTAAGTTGCGCTTGTGCAATGCACTGCACATCTGTTACAGTATGGCCGCTTTTGTTTTTTTGGTGTCTTTATTTATTTGTTGGTGTTTGCTAATGGTATTGTCTGTTCACTGTCGCAGTGTCCAGTACCGTCACATTTTATGTCACCGCTCCCACCTTTTTTTGTCATAAGCATGCTTTTTTTCTACCTCACCAAACCCCCCCCCCCTTTTTTTTGTTCAGCACTACCGTTATCTGTCAGTGTCTACCCATGGAAGGTGGGCGATGTAGTCCTTGATATCAGATGGATGGAAAACTGTTAATTGTGACAATCAATTACTGTATATGAAATGTCAATCTCAAGGTTTTGGAACAGTCATATTTAAGTAAATTATGTTTATGTTTCATATTATGTTTAAGTAAAAATGTTTTACATTTTTAATTACAAGTATTATAATAATGATAATAATATCAGTTTAATAGCAATTAACATTAATTTGTTCCAAAACGTCTTGTGTGATTCTCATATGTACTTATTTGATTAGTGGACCTACAGTAGAAATAGTGTGGAATCTTTAGTATTTATTTTTCATTTCTATTTCTCTCATGACTACCATTCAAATGTTTGGGGTTGGTTAGATATTTGAATGTTTTTGAAAGATTTCTTTTATACTCACCAAGGCTGCATTTATTCAAGTCTTCATGATCCTTCAGAAATTATTCTAAAATGTTGATTTTCTGCTCAAGAAATATTTCTTATTATCAATATTGAAAACCGTTCTGCTGCTTAATGCTTTTGTGGATATTTTTCCCCCAGGATTCTTTGATAAATAGAAAATTTAGCCTTCAAATGGTCTTCGTTTCCTGTTTACACTTCTGGGCTTCGGGGTCTATACGACCCCAACAATTGATTGAGTAATATAATTATATAGTATATAATTATTCATTAATATATCTATTCATTCATGCTGTGTTTTTGGAGATATAAAGTACTTTTGTATCCATATACCACACAATTCATCAACTACACCATTAGCTTTAGCATTAGTAGCATTAGCATATGAAATATTATTTTTTTATGATGCATTGCATTTATGCTGTTGTACTAGGCCTTCATTTCTGTGTAAAAATTTTCACACTTGAAGAAAATATATTTAGTTTTTTTTTTACATTTCCCATTCATTTTAATGTGGGGTCATATTAACCCCGAAGACCAGAAGTGTAACCATTTTTTACATACCTTCAGAACAACCGAATCAAGCCCATTTTTTTTTTATTTTATTTTTTTTGTGTTTGTGTGTGTGTGTATACAGTAGATGGATAATGTATGAAAAGTCACAAAATCTTATTCCACTGAGATGAAGGGAACCTTTTTTCATTGGGGTCGTATAGACCCCATGACCTGATTGAGGGCTTCAGAAACACCCTTTATTTGAAATGGACATCTGTTGTTACATTCGCTTTGAAATTTTAAAGCTTTCCTGCTGAATAAAAGTATTATTATTAATAAAAGTAGTATTATCATTTAATTCTCTCTTACTCCAAACTTTTTGAACGGTAGAGTATATTACATTTTTCAGTTTTATTTATAGTTTTAAATAATAATAATAATAAAAAATCAGGGTTAATCTTCACTTCAGTCCCATGCTCGCCCAACATTTATAGATAAACAGATGAAAATACTCTACACCTCCCTGTTTTACATCATGTATCCTGTAAGGAATAATCCTGTCCAGGGCCACAGCAGTGCCTGCTTTTTGTGTATATGTTGATCAATGTTTTGTCTGTCCTGATTGCTGTACAGTTTATACCTTGGACATTTTCTTATTTTCTTCTTCCCTCTCTCCTTTAGGGCTTTTGTGTATTTGAGTAATCTGCTCTATCCTGTGCCCCTGGTACATCGGGTTGCCATTGTCAATGAGAAGGGAGAGGTCAAAGGTTTCCTCAGAGTAGCTGTACAAGCAATATCAGGTAAGATTAGGACTGTAAGTGTCTTGCAGAACCTACTGGTGAGTAGAGGGGCACATATTTATATCATTTCTTTGTCTAGACAAAGATATTTATGGATGTTAATAATACGGATTCACCGATATTAAATTCTGTCTCATCCCGAGATTATTTATAATAATAAAGATGCACGGTAGTATTTAAGTATTTAAGACATATAGCATTTAAAATAAGATATATATCAGGTAGTTGATAACAAATAGATAGTCGATATTAAAATTCTAATTCTATATATATATTAGGCATCACAACATACAAAAAAATTAAATAGCTGTACTTTGAGATTTGCTAAACTTATAGTGAGTTAGATGATGGTAAAGGTAAACTAAATGTTAAAATATAGAAAATGAGTATGCACAATTTAATATACAATAAATAATAAAAAAAAAAATTGTAGATGACCGATACGTACCGATATATATTGCGAATCCTAAGTTTAAGGAAACCGGAAAAGGTTTTGGGGGTTGAGGGATTGTATATATAAAGGGCAAGCTGTGTGTGACTTCTTGAGGAAGTGATGTGAAGGTGCTCTGGTTTTTCCTCCAGCTGATGAAGAGGCACCAGACTATGGCTCTGGTGTCCGACAGTCAGGCACTGCCAAGATTTCTTTTGAGGACCAACAGTTTGAGAAGGTATTGACATTCAAACATTTGTAATGGCTGGAAATACTCCTTGTGAGTGGGAGCTTGATAATTTAATTCCATTTAATTCAATGTACATTTGTACAAACTTATATTTTTACAAAAAGATTTATTGTAATGCCCTGCTTGGTCAACATGGATATTCATATGGCAACTTACTTGAAGTGTTTCTCTCTCCTGTTGAGCAGTTCCAGTCAGAGTCCTGTACTTCTGGTCTTTCCTGTGCTGGTGTTTCTCAGGAAGAACTCAGAATTGTGGAGGGTGAGGGACAGAATGCAGAGATGGGACTCTCAGCGGATGAAGTCAACAATAATACCTGTGCAGGTAAGAAATATGGAACATACAGGGCATCTTCAAAGAAAATTTTGATCATCATACTCAAAATATACTATTGAAGTGTATAGAGAAGCATGTACTCTATGGTTCAAAGGTTTAGGATAGGTTTAATTTTTTTTTAATGTATTTGAGTTTTTAATGCTCACAAAGGCTGCATTTATTTGATCAAAAACACAGTTAAAACATTAATTGTAAAATAGTATTAAAATTTAAAATAACTCTTTTCTTTTTTAATATATTTAATGTGCTCAAGAAACATTTCTTATCACAGGTTCAAACAGTTGTGCTGCTTAGTATTTTTGTGGAAACCATTATTGAAAGAACAATTTTTTTTTAACAGATCTTTTGTAAATGTCTTAACTGCCACATTTGATCAATTCAATGCAAACTTGCTAAATAAAAGTATTAATTTAGCTGACCCCTAATGTTAATGTTAATAAGTAATGTTTTTAAGTGGAAACATGACCTTCAAGTTTGTGTGTCTTAAAGGGTTAGTTCACCCAAAAATGAAAATTCTGTCAGTATTTACTCACCCTCATGTTGTTCCAAACCTCTATGTGTTTATTTGTTCTGCTGAACACAAAGGACGATATTTGGAAGAATGTTTTAATCAAACAGATCTCATTCCCCATTGACAACCATAGTAGGAAAAAATACATGGTAGTCAATGGGGAATGACATCTGTTTGATTAAAACATTCTTCCAAATATCTTCCTTTGTGTTCAGCAGAACAAATAAACACATAGAGGTTTGGAACAACATGAGGGTGAGTAAATACTGACAGAATTTTCATTTTTGGGTGAACTAACCCTTTAAAGGAGAACTCCGGCGAACAATGAACCTTTGGTCTAATAAATCATCGGTACCTAGTCAATCGTTCTCTGAGATTTGTTTTCATGATAATCGAATGTAAAGAGTTTTATCTCTAAAAACTGTTTAGCGTATAATGCTAGTACTGGGGGCATTGACTAACTAAAAAGAAATCGCTAGTTTATACCACTAACAAGGCTCAAAAGAGCCCCGCACTAACGCAGTAACATAATGAGGCTCCAAACATGCAAAACGAAGCATTGACAACTTTGTAAGTGCACAGACCGTTTAATAAGACGATAAGTTATAAAGACAGTTCACTTCGTGTATACAGACAGGAGCCATCTTAGGAAATAGTCTCGATAAGTCAAACCACGAACGTCGTGCTGAGTGAGCTGAACTGTATGAAGTTCAACGAACTTCTGAACTGTATGAACGGCGTTCGGGGATCGACTTATCGAGACTATTTCCTAAGATGGCTTCTGTATGTATACACGGATGTATGGAGCCTTGTTATGTTACTGCGTTAGTGCGGGGCTCTTTTGAGCCTTGTTAGTGGTATAAACCAGCGATTTCTTTTTAGTTAGTCAATGCCCCCATATACTAGCATTATACGCTAAACAGTTTTTAGAGATAAAACTCTTTACATTCGATTATCATGAAAACAAACCTCAGAGAACGATTAACTAGGTACCGATGATTTATTAGACCAAAGGTTCATTGTTCGCCGGAGTTCTCTTTTAAGTCTGAATCTATGTCAGCTTCCCATATAGTTTTCATATTATTTTAAACTGACATATTTTCTTTCATGTGCTCTTCAGTTAACCCAGAAGAGTTGGACAGCCCTGTAAAAACAGGTTTTGATGGCTTACTGGACGGCGCTCTGGATCACTTGAGGATTGGAGAAGTCTTCACATTCAGAGTTACTGTGCTGCAGGCGTCAAGCATATCCGCAGAGTACGCAGACATATTCTGCCAGTTCAAGTGAGTGCCTCAGTCCTGTTGTGAAGCCTGTTTCCACTAGTGGACATTTGTCATTGTTCTAAATCTAATATACTCACATTAAACTCCTCGTTTGTAGTTTTATTCACAGGCACGATGAAGCGTTTTCCACAGAGCCGTTGAAGAACACTGGACGTGGTCCACCACTTGGCTTCTATCATGTGCAGAATGTAAGCTTTGCACTATAACTCAGAGCACCACGTCACACTGCTTTTATTAAGCTGAGGGTAAAACACTCGTTTCTTCGATTTTCCAGATTGCCGTGGAAGTGACCAAGTCCTTTATAGAGTACATAAAGACTCAGCCGATTGTGTTTGAAGTCTTTGGACATTACCAGAAGCAGCCTTTCCCTGCGCTCTGCAAGGATCTCATTAGGTAGATCCTGGCAATATTTATTATTTCCAAATCAGATTAATACATGCTACAAATGTCCGAATTCATCCATCAAAGTTATACTGAAATGACAGCCAGATCTCTTTTTTCAGTCCATTGCGCCCATGTAGACGGCAGTTCCCGAGAGTCATGCCTCTTTCCAAACCAGGTGAGAGCAATGACTATTTTTTTATGACCATTAACATTGAAACCCCCCCTTTCATCCCATAGGCCACTGCATGTTTTATAAAAATATAAAGCAGTTGCGATTGGTTAATGTTCCCTGGCAAATCACGTTGAGGCTGAAGCTGTTTAGCACATATTCTCCGTCTTTTGTGTTGCCTGTTTTATGTTGCTTTTTTATGTTTTGGGTCCACGTGCCCTTGTCATAGTCTTTATGTTGTTGGTGGTGGGTGTAGCCGCAGATAACGACACCCCTCCTGATCGAGAGAAGAACATGGACCTGATTCGCTTCCTGTTGCCAGAGGTCTTCAATGGGGCTCTGGTGGACTCGCTGTCAAGCCACGCCCTCAATGCAGCAGGCGTGGCTGTTTCCTACCTCCTTGAGGGGGAGGAGCAAGCCAGACTGCCGGCCCCGCCCTTGTCTATCTGTTCAGTAATAAAAGCGCAGAAGCCGGGTCTGTAATGGTTCTGAGTGCTTAAGGCCAAAGAATGTCCCTGAAACTGAACCTCTCGTCAGTCTAATGCACTGATAATATAATATAATATAATATAATATAATATAATATAATATAATATAATATAATATAATATAATATAATATAATATAATATAATATAATATAATATAATATAATATAATATAATATAATTAATATAATATAGTGTTGTCAAAAGTGTAGAGTTCTGTACCAAGTCGATACTGAAAATTATACTGAAATGTTTAGCTGAATCTTAAACACTTCGGAATGGCCATCGTACTCAAGCTCTCATCAAATATGTTACAATGATCGGCTACAATGATCAGTGCTTCAAAAACATGTTGTAAATATACATCAATGACACTCTTCAGCGAGCGCTTACACAGATACACATGGGAGCATTTGAAAGCAGGTGTCTATCAGCTCTCAACCGCTCCTGGGCTTTGGTCATTGTAGCCAATCACAGATGTATCCGATGAGCTCATTAACACTATGGCCAATCAGAGGTGTTTATGATTCCGCTCAACAGTGCTCAAAGCGTAACTTTAAATTTTTTAAATTTCAGTACCAACTTGGTATTGAATTCTGTACTTTTGTCAACGCTAATATAATATAATATAATATAATATAATATAATATAATATAATATAATATAATATAATATAATATAATATAATTAATATAATTAATATAATATAATATAATATAATATAATATAATATAATATAATATAATATAATATAATATAATAATATAATAAAATAAATAGTGCTGGGGAATGATTAATTGCATCCAAAAATAAAAGTTTGTGTTTACATGTGTGTATAATTATTTTGTATATATAAATACACATATGCATGTATATATTTAAGAAAAATGTGTTATTATTGTTACAATTGTTTATTGTAAATAAAATATTTATATATAATATAAATTGTGTATAAATATATACATGCAAATATTTCTTAAATACAGTATATACTGTACATGCTTATGTGTGTATTCATACATACAAAATAATTATACGCAATGCACACACATATATTATGTAAACACAAACTTTTATTTTGGATGTGGTTAATCGCAATTAATCGTTTCTCAGCACTAAATATGATATAATATAATTCTTTATATTTCTAAAACATGTTATACTTAAACATGTGTGATATTTATGCAGTGTTCACTCATTTGCTCCAATCGGGAGTCGCACAAAATCCCTGCATTGACAGACTGAAGGACGCTTTGTTCCAGGGACTATGTTTCGGCCTGTTAATACTGTGTGTGGGTGTTATGTATTTTTCTCTCCCTCAGCCTCTCCATACAAACCTTATCAAGCAGATGGACAAATTCTGGTCTTTCTCTTTGACATCATTCACCAGAAATAAATTGACGAATAGTACCGAAATAAGACTCTGCATGAGTAAAACTGGTTGTTCTGTCACTTGAAACTGAGCTTGATGATACAGTGGTCTCTAAACATTTGCAGGAAATTCATTTTGGGTAATAATTATTATTATTTGGTATTTCGTTGTTAGTTTTTTGTCTATTTATGTGTCACATTCAATGGTTTGTCTTACAGAAAGAGTATATGACAGTTAAAAATGAGTTTAAGGAATAGTTCACCTTCGAATTAAAATTCTGTCATTTAGTCGTATTTCATTCTAAACTTAGCTTTTTTTCTGCTGAACACAAACTTTTTGAGGAATTGTTTTTTATATAAAATGAAAGAAAATGGGTAAAAGCAAAACAACTACAAAAAAGCAGCATAATTGTCTTCTGAAGCCACACAATATATTCTCCATGCAAGCAGATGAGAGAAGTAGAGAAGTCTGCTTCCTTTCAGTGTTTTCATATCTTTTCAAAAATCAGTTGATCTAGTTCACAAAATCTGAATGAATCAAACAGATCCAGTTCTCTAGTTCAACTCAATATGCTTCTATCATGTGATTTCAGAAGACTTTTATGAATCACATTGATTTATGAGACCTGTATGATGCTTTTTGTTGCTGTCATTTTGGTGCTTGATCCCAGTACTCATTAACTTTCATTACACTGAAAAAAATGGAAAAGTCTCCCGTCGTGTTCCACAGAAGGAAAGAAAAGTCATACAGGTTTGGAACAATGTGAGGGTGAGAAAATAATGAGAGAATTTTCATTTTGAGGTGAACTATCCCTTTAATTCTGCTTGGCATGTGCAGATGTTCAGGGATCACTGTTATTCACTTGACTTTATTCATCTTAACAGCAGTGTGCCTTTACATCGGACCCCTAATCTCACACTCCTGGTCCTCTCTAACCATATTCTCTATTCCTCCTTTTATACTGTGATCCATGTCTTCCTCTCTCTCCTGTGAAACTCTAGTAACCCTCTCATCTGCCTTTGAATTATTATATACTTTGATCTATGATTAACTCAATATTGGTTTGACTCTCTTTGTTGTTCTTTCTCTATTTTCTCCATAGTACCTGCCACCAAACTGACAGCTCTCACACGACCCACAGCAGGACCGTGCCACTGTAAATACGACCTGATGGTCCTCTTTGAAATCTGTGAGCTAGAGGCCAATGGAGAGTAAGTGTCTTGTCTAATTATTGACCTTTTCCCTTTAAATTAATTGTAAGTGATTCAGTCTGAGCAGAATAAATTGTAAAAATCTATCGACTATCCATATAAAATGTTTTAATTGATTTTTAGATCATGATGTAAAGAAAATCATACCTGTTCTCATTCATATAATTGCTCTCAGTACCACCAGGAATCATTTAAGACACTTTACAACTCTTCCCAAAGGACATTTTACACACTTTACATGTACTGTATGTACAGTTTGGGGTCAGTAATTATTATTTTTATCTTTTTTTTTTAAGAAATTAATACTTTTATTCAGCAAGGATGCATTAAATTTATTATACTGTATATTCACATATATTTATACACTTAAATATATTAGAGTTGTGAAAATTAGCTCGTTTTATGTTTCCCAATTAATGCGGCATTAGTTTTTCCTAAAACATTAAAGCACAGACAGCGCACCAGAATTCTTATTCGCACTTGAACAAATGTACTGTATGTGCCGTATTATGTTATGTCATGTGTGCACTGTGGTCTTTAACTTAAATTAGTTATACTGTACATAAAATTGGCAACAGGACCTGTTAGAGAAACATTTTTGCTGTACACCCATGACTAAAATGACAATAAAAGCTGATTTTTCTTTTATCGAAATTTGATCTAATAAATTTGTTTTATGGTAACTTATACGAAAACGATGATGTCTAAGATAAGATAAATTATTTATCAGTATACCAAACTGGATATGCTTACAAAAACATAAAATTAATATCAAATAATTATTATATAATACATATTTTAAGACATACTTTCTATATATCATATAGATTAAAATATATGACATTTCATTAAGTAAATAATTATTCCTAATGAATAAATCTATCGGTGCTGTTCAGTAAATCCTACACTGTGTTTCTACATCCCGGAAAGCTTGACTGCTGGTTATTGTATTTGACATGTGTCTGTCCCTTGCAGCTATATCCCAGCCGTAGTGGACCATCGGGTTGGCATGCCCTGCCATGGCACATTCATGTTACATCAGGTACTGGAAAATGTTTAATTTTTATTAAATTTTTTATCGTGTAACACAGAAACCTATAGTCCATACTATTTTAACATTAGAGTACAATGACATAAAACATCACAACATTTACATAACAGGGCATCCAAAGGAGAGTTACAGTCACCATAGTACATGAGTCAGGAAGAGATATCGAGTGGAAGGAAGTGCGAGAGCTGGTTGTAGGTGAGTGTGGCCTCAAATTCGAACCCATGTTCAATGCATATGAGTAAATAAGAGCGATATTGTGATATTCAGCAAACGGGATGTATTTTCACTTTTAACAGGGCGCATCCGGAACACACCTGAAGCAGATGAGGCGATCATCGACCCCAATATTCTCTCTCTCAACATACTGTCTGCAGGATACATTCGACCCACACAGGATGACAGGTACCTTCCAAACCCTAATAAATATGTCAAGAAGACCAGTTTAGACGTTTACAAATAAAATGGACATTCTCATGTTTTTAACACTAAACATAAGAAAATGATGCTTGTCATTTTATATACAGTCATGCTCAGAATTAATGGCACCACTGGTAAATACTGTATGATCAAAACTGGCTGTAAAAAATAAATCTAAATAAATCCATACAGAATCTCTCCAGATCCTTCAGATTCCCAGATCCATGTTGGTGCTTCTCTAGTTCAGCCCACTCATTAGGTCAGGGAACTGGGGCGGTCAAAAGCTTCATTTTTTGATCCATAAAAAAAAGTGTTGATTTTGATGTTTGTTTTGGATCGTTGTCCTGATGGCCCATAAGATTTCTAGCAGAAGCCATCGGGTTTAGATTTTTTATCTGTTGATATTTGATAGAATCCACGATCCCATGTATCTAAACATGAAGTCCAGGACCTCTAGTAGAAAAACAAGATCCAACGGTATATTAAATTGTACACATGGGGTACTTTTTATCCTTGTGTGCACCAAACCCATCTAGCGTGTTTGCTGCCAAGTGCCAAAAAGCTCTTTTTCTTAGTTTCATCTGACCACAGAAGCCTGTCTCGTTTGAAGATCCAGTCATATCTGACCACTGAATATGCTGAAGTTTATTTTTGGTTGAGCAAGGGGGATTTTTCTTGAAACCCTCCCAAACAACATGTGGAGATGTAGGGTTTGTATATATATATATTGAAGAGTTCAGATGCAAAAGCCTCTAAATGCCATTTGAAATTTTCTTCTAAAATGACCATTTTTATCAAGCTTGTATATTTAAGTTCAGTAATTTCACTTAAATGGCAATGAAGATTACCTATTAATTGTCATTTAAGTGAAATTACTGAAGTTAAATATACAACCTTGATAAAAATGGTCATTTTAGAAGAAAATTTCAAATGGCATTTAGAGGTTTTTGCATCTGAACTCTTCATATATATATATATATATATATATATATATATATATATATATATATATATATATACTTACTAACCCCAAGACTCAACTAATCTCTGCAATTCTCCATGATCATTGAAGAATCTTTGGCCACTCAAACTTTCATCCTCACTGTCCATTAAGAAAATATAGACACACATCCTCTTCCTGGCAAATTCGTAACATGTTTAGTTGATTGGAATTTCTTAATTATTGCCCTGATGGTCAAAATGGGGATTTTCAATTCTTTAGATATTTTCTTACAGCCACTTTCTATTTTGTGATGCACATCAGAACTGTATTCTTTGTGTTTCCTCATATTTAAACTCCTGTGAAACAAGAAGTCATGACTGGACAATTACATGTTTCTAGTCACCCTGGTGAACTAAAAAAAGTAAACATTAATGGGAATATACTTCCGAGATATTTTAATCGCAAAAAACTCCAGGGCCCAACGTGTTTTGGAGAAAAACATTTACTTCATTATGTGATCCCTCCACCCCCCTACTTTCAATTCTTTTACTTCAATAAAAGGTTCGATTTTTGGTAATATTTTGAATGAAAGATCAAACGGATAAACGACGCAGATTTATTTTTTACAGACAGTTTTGATCATATTTACCAGCGGTGCCATTAATTCTGAGCATGACTGTATAAGAACACTGCCACAAGAGGTTACAGTACATGGGAGATTTATTCCTCTTTAGTCTTTTTTTCTCCTAGAACACTCAGTAGCAGAGTTTGTCCACTTCAGCTGTTTCCCACTCCACTCTTTTTAATACCAGGTCTCCATTTTAGTGATTGTTGCACTTAATACGACTCTCTCCTCAGCCTTGGCATATGATCTGAGAGCTGAAGCCAAGCCTGTGAGACAAACAGTTCTCTGCACAACTTTAAAGCTGCGAGTTTTTGCCAAAGAGAAATGAGTCAGTGAACCAAACCTTCCAAACAGCCCTTAAAGGCTTGACACAAGGGAGTGATTCAGAATCAAACGGCAATGCAACAGTGCCAGCCTTAGATAAAGACCAGAAGTATATTTACACTTTTATGTTCCTTTGCACAAAGATGCCATAACTCGCTGCACAGTTGTGGGCACTGACAACTGACACATCCTAGAATTGCCATATTGAGGCTTTTAGTATTATCGACAGGGTGCAAAGTATACTTGGCTTGGGGAATTTTGATCCTCCAATTAAGGTTTGAACATTAAGTGCACTACTGTTCAAAAGTTTGTGGTTGGTACGATTTAAAAAAAAATGTTTTACAAAGAAGTCTTTTAAGCTTACCAAGGCTGCATTTATTTATTTATTCAAAATTCAGTAATATTTTATTACAGTTGTACAACAAATATAACTGTTTTCTATTTTAATACATTTTAAAATGTAATTTATTTCTGTGATGGCAAAGCAAAATTTTCAGAAGTCTTTACATTACATTTACATTACTCTAGTATTTTGATGTCACATGATCTTTCAGAAATCATGATAATATGCTAATTTGGTGAAAACTGTTTATATTGCTATGGAAATATCAAAAATACTTTATTTTTCAGGATTCTTTGATAAATAGAAAGTTCAAAAGGACAGCATTTGTGTGAAATCGAAACCTTTTGTAACATTATAAATGATAAATGTTTTCACTGTTACGTTGGATCAATTTTATGCATCCTTGCAGAATGAAAGTATTTATTTCTTTAAAAAAAAAAAAAAATCTTACTGGCAGCTGACCCCAAACTTTTTGAACATTAGTGAAAGTAAATTGTTTTAATTTTACATTTTACATAAGGAATGTAATTAACACAGTTTTTTTTCTTTTCTTTACTTTAAAGGTTAAAATTGTGTCCAAAACTATTTTCAAGATATATTTGAAGATATTTCTTCCTGACAAAACTGCTTCGGTTCACTCTTTTTTTTGATTAACAGCATCAATATAATTAATCAACAAATAACAAATCATTTGGGGATTTAACTGAAAACAATTTTTTTTTTCAAACCTTTTTTTAAGGGAAAATGGTTTTAGAGGAATTGTTGAATTAGTGGAAAGTATATCATACAAAAATGTTTTGGGGGAAAAGTTGATGGTAAGATTGTTTACTGAAAATTAAATGGTTAGCGTTTGGCTAACTATGCTAGTAGCTCCAAACACATTTGACATGTGCAAAATGAACAGATTTATTTTTATTTTTTGACTTATTTATATGGTTGGTGGAACAAACTTAGATAAATGCATAAAATATATTAACACAACCTCTCAACACACCACTTTTTTGTTGGATTGTGTTTAATTAAATAACATGCAGAGACCTTTCTGCATGACCGAGTCACTCAGGATACGCATCACTTGACTGACAGACTAATTCCTGCAACTGCTCTTTTTCTGTTTAATAAAACTCATAACTAATAATTCCCCTCTCACTGCACACATGAGACAAAATGTGGTTCTAGTAGCCACAATGAAAGGAGGTCACAATTCAATCTGAAGATATGAATTCACTATTTTCCAACATGCAGGAAGTTGAAAATGGTTCTCTAGTTCACCTCCTCCTGGTTGTGCAAGTCTTCCCTTCTGATGCTGGTCTGCATTTGTGTCCATTCTCATCTGTTCATTCCATTCGCTCTGTCCACACTCCATTGCTCAGATTCAGCTACTGTACCCTCTCACTGAACCACACGGTGAATCGAGCTCTTGGCATCTCTGCTGGTCACCATCACGTCGTTTTGTTCTGCTTAACAGTAAAAACAGTTAAAGCTTATTTATGAAACTTTACTAATAGAATCCATCATTAACATTCTCTCATCATGATAGTTATTGGAAACCAAATGCTACGTTTCTCATGTCACGTTACAGGCTAGCAGCCAAACAAAGCATTTTTTCATCTGCAATGCATTACTATAACATCACCCTCAATGGGCATCATATATCAGCATCCAGACTTTGCAAACATAAAATGCTTAAAGTCATAATCATGCAGATATCTTATATTATCAGATTTATCCATTGATGCAAAACTGCATGAAAGACATTATTACAAACCTCTCGTTTCAAGCAGCTGTGACCTCCTCTCCTGCAATGTAACTATACGTCCTAACTAGAAAGTCCACACTATAGACATACCCATACAACCCTGTGTCGGAGCTGGATTCATTCACCAAGGACAAAGATGTGACAGGAGAGTTCATCAGAAACTCTTGGGCCTCCACACAATCAGCCTTGATTCTGACATTTCTCTAGTCCACTAACAGAATGTTGTTTTGTGTTTTTCCAGACAGTTTCTTGATTCGGACATGCCTAGGTATATTACCTTCAAATCCCTCTCCTCCCATTTTATCAGACACAAACACACACAACAGAATGTGTATTTTTCATCTTTTTTATTTCTCTAGCCATCTGTCTAATCAACCTCCATCGTTCTTTGCGTAATTTGTTTGGCTCTCAGATACTATTCTTTCTGCAGTCATGTTGGTTTGTCTATTTTTTTTTCCTCCTTTCCTCCTACTATTTCGGAAAATGTGAGAGAATTTCACTCTCGCTCCCATGGAAATGCTTTTGTGTGTGAAGCTTCTGTTGTGTATTGTATGATTTTGACATTTTTGGCACCAGGTGACTGACTGGATTGCATGGCTTGGCTTTTGTATGGGCTTCATTTTTGGCTGAATCATTTACAGGAGGTGTGGTAGAGATCATAGTCACGTTCCCAGTTAATAACATTCTCAGAACTAAAAGTTATGAAAAGAATCTGATCTTTAATAATGCTCTCAAAACGGTAGCACAAAAACATTATTTATAGGCCTACATTGTTTACGGAACTATTTTTTTTTTAAAGCTAGCATCCCCATAGTGTTTGCAAAACGATAAAATAAAGTTAACATAACCAAGAAAAACTATTGAACATTTTGAAAGTTTGATTTTGGACGTTTCATAACGTTTCATAACTAAAGAGTACGTCACCAAAACGTTCTTAGAACATTTTTTGTTAGCTGAATCCATTTTGACAACTTGTAATCTGCGTCAGCCACTTCTTCATCAGTCACACATTCCTCCAATTGAAACTAAAAGCGTTTTTATAATATTTTTAATGAGTCACTCTTACCACACACGCTCCATCAGTCCCACATAAAATGAATTGCTCTTGCTCAACGAATTCTCAACAAATTAGCTGACATCTCTTAATTAAAAATGTATGGTTTCATTTAAACAGTTCTGCAACTAGATCGAGTTCCATCACAAATGTCAAAGCAACACCATAAAACACAATTTCGCCTGTGTGGGGCGATAAATGTTGGCCAGACCACACACCATGAGGTCTGTGTTGTTTATGGGCGGGAGGGCTTGATCTGCTAACCTCAGTATTAATCATGAATCTCTGAACAAAATTAGTGTTATGTTAGTCCACTGATATTTATGATCTCATGCGAAAAAATGCGTTTAGTCAAGTTTATTGACGGGTAGTCTTCCCTTGCATTCTCTGTTCACATTAGCCAATCTTTTTTACCACTAGGAGGTAGTGTTGATCAAATCTCTTTAAAGGTTTCATATGCTGCCTGAATGACTATAAGCTAACATTTCCAAGAGCTGCTTGCAGATTTCTAATTATTAAATCAGGACAACTATAATCCCAGGAAATAGCTGCTTGTTTGTAAATATAAAGGTGGTGTCGCCACAGAGCGGTATGAGAGCATTGTTTTTATCCAAATCTTTTTTTCTTGTTGCAATGCCAGAACTGTTCCATTTGCCAGGGCTATTACAGATCACACTGAGAATTTTCATTTATCTACCATTTATTTACTCTTTTACAGTAAAATTACATATAATGCGGTATAGTATATAGGTAACACTTTATTTGAAGGGATGTGCATAAGACTGACATGACACTGTCATAAACATGACATAACAGCGCATTCTCATCCCAATTCGTCATATAACTGACGTTTTGGGACGTCTTTTGACCATTCGTCAATATACGACTTTTTAGGTACCCCTTAAACGTCGGTAGATGACGTTATGGGATCCTAACTCTACCCCATACCTAAACCTAACCCTAAACCCAACTCGTCACCTAACTGACGTTAAAGGTAAAGCGTCAGTTGTATGACGACCCGGGATCGTCATCTACCGACGTTTAAGGGGTACCTAAAAAGTCGTATATTGACGAATGGTCAAAAGACGTCCCAAAACGTCAGTTATATGACGAATTGGGATGAGAATGTGTTGGACATAACACCTGTCATGAACATGAAGGAGTCTTTATGAATGTTTATGACTTTTGTCATTAAGTGTCATTCATTAAATTATGGCACTTTTAATGCAAAGTTGACATTGTTTAAAATGTCTTTGTTATGACAACTTGACATTAACCAAGAAATCATAACCTGACACAAATATGTCATAACAGGTCTAATTATCAAACTTAAAGAAGTTATTTAGCTTTGTGTTAACATTACATTACCCTGTCATATGTTATGGTTGGTTTTAACTTTTGTGTCGTGACACTATTATAACTGTGACATGACTATTTTACTTGTCCTCAAGTGAAGTGGAACACATTGTACTGGTTATAAAGATGTAATTAAGGGTTATTACACTGTCAAATGCTTTAACAACAGTGTCATTAATATTTCCCCTTACCTCAAGTAAAGTGGAGCACGTTGGATTAGTTATGAAGATGTCAGGTTGACAGGTTATGATTTCTTGGTCCTGTCAAGTTGTCATAACAAAGCCATTTCTGTCTTTGTTAATACCAAGTTGTCATAATCAAGACATTTTAAACAATGTCAACTTTGCATTAAAAGTCTCATAATTTACCGAATGACACTTAATGACAACAGTCATAAACATTCATAAAGACTCCTTCATGTTCATGACAGGTGTTATGTCATGTTTATGACAGTGTCATGTCAGTCTTATGCACACCCCTTCAAATAAAGTGTTACCAACAGGGAATGGAATGTTTATTTTTTCCTTTTGTACTTCAGTACTTACTAGGCCTACTTGTTTCAAAATATTCAAAACGTTCAAAAACTAACTTTTGTAAAATGATAAAAATGGAACGACCCCTGATGTGGACGTTTTTAGAAGGAAACAAATACTAAAATTTGTTCCGAAACCTTTCAGAGATAACGTTTCATTATTGTGAATGTTATCTAAATGTTGTTAGAAAATTTTATTATATTTATATAAGTAGTGATTTTGGAAGGTTATATCCTCACATAAGTCCTTAATATTTGATATCATTCTTAGTACACACTTGTCACCTTGGCAACTGTACTATTATCCACACCCCAACATCTCCCAATGTAGTTCTTACTGTCCCGAGAGTTAGCCAGGGAGTTGAGTATAGCCCTGCAGGGTCCCTCCTCCCATATATGTTGTCACAGAAACCAATTTTAATTTCCAGCAGTTTGGGTGGCAGTGTGCAGCAGCTCAACAATCCATGTAAGCATTATCCTCAATATTATTTAGGTCCTCATTGCAGGCAGAACCAATAAACTTAGAAAGAATTGTCCCTCTGTATATTTTGCCAAGAACATGAGTTATAGTTTGGACTGGCTGATATAAGAAAATTTAAGGGAAAGAAAAATTGAAAGGGAAGGTAAAACAACAGGAAATCTCTTTTATCGTGTATAAATGGGAGGTGGAAATTGTCCTCACAATCCCTCATCTTGATCGTTATGCTGAGCTTGATTTATGTGTTTTTTTGGGAGTTAACAATAGCGTCAGAAATGAATGCCTGGGTGTCTTCTAACTATGTTTGTATCCTAAGCTACTAAAGCCAACTCAATTGAATCCAGTAGCTGTTTTGGAACATGGTAGTTGGCTTCAAGCTGGTTTAAATTGGTTTGGGTGCTTGATGTGGGAACTGATGGGGAACTGACTGAGCTGGTAGACCTGAGCCCAACTAAGACACATGACATCATAACAGCTTAAGGCCATGTGGTACACTCTCAGAAATAAATTGTAACTGTTACTGAGATGGTACCCTTTCAACTTTGTACCTTTTTTAGCTCTGAAGGGTGCACATTTGGTAAATTGCACCCTCTGAAAGGGTATCATTTCAGTGACACTGTTTTTCGGGAATGTAACTGGTTTGTACCTAGTCCAAGATGGGTGAATCTATGGGGTGGCAAAGGGTGGCAGCTGTCACCCCTGGGATACAGTCTTGCCATCCCTATTGCCACCACATTTATAAATCAGATAGTATGTTTAAGTCTATTTTATGTTCTACACGTTGAAGGTCAAGGAGACCCGCATCAAACTCCTCTCAAACAGCAATTACCAAGATCAGAGCCCTTTCCCCGTATAACACCCCAAATATGTTTACCAATTGAATCTATCAGAATGATTTGTAAGTGTGAACCCGTGAAACAGACTGTTGATAGTGATTACACAGAGAAAGGGTCTACAATTCACAAATTAAGACCCACACCATCCAAAAACTCAGCTACATCTCTGATTTGACTCCCACTCCTTATAATGTAGGCTAGTGTAAAGAACAAAACACATTCAATGAAAACCGTACCATTTTAAATTATGAACAATATCCATGCCCCCCCCCAAACCTCATGCCACCCCAGGAAAAAAATCTCTACATGTAGATCCGCCACTGGTCACAGATGATCCAGCAGCTCAGCAGGTTCCCATCAGTTGCAGGGCTATAACTATAATTGAGGAGGCACGTCCCACAAATATTCACAATAGTGATTGATCAATATGGAGTTTTCATTTGCAGACACGTCCAAGTTAGACATCACATTTTTTTTTCAAGACTGTTCATAACTTTTTAAAGTTGATTACATAAAAACGTACATTGATCTAATTTGATACCGAACAGTAAGACTGATTACCCCTAACTAACTGCTAGTTGATCATACTATTTCTTAAGACACTGTTTACATAATGGCTATGGTTGTGCAACTTGGCCCAGATTTACTAAACAAGGCAAACTAGCGTGAGAGCGCAATCCCAAAAAAAGTGCCTATTGGAGTGGAAAGTTCTGCGCATGATCTACTGACGACACGCACATTAAAGAACACAGACGCAGCCGGATCATTTCCATAATGTCCAACGCAATCTCTCAAGAGCAGTTCAAATTAGTGTTTGGTTAAAGACATGCTTTTCTGGGTGCAAATAACAGTAAATTGACTATAGTACAAACCTTAGTAAATCACCGCGATTCATTTAAATACCCTTCTCTGTAATGGAAACTCCTTCAATTGCATATGCTAAAAGGTCAGTGGCAAAAATAACCCTGTCTACACCTAAACAGCACTAATCTTTTGTAAAACCTGACTGTTTTTTTTTTTTAACGCCAAACGAGAATTTGCGCTGGTGCAAGCTGTTAGTAAGTCTGTCATGGCCAAGTCCCCTTGTTTGAAAACAAAAAAAATAAAAACTAATACTTGCCTAAAAGAAAGTATACAGTATGAAGGTTTACTTGAATCAAAAGATCAGTTAACCTTGTAATTAATGGATAATGAATAAACTATTATCCCAATCGTCAAGGGAGGGTCTATTCTCAGAAAAACAGAAATTCTTTTAAGGCTATACTTATCCAATTATTAGGAGATGTCTCTTCATTTTCCCCCATGGCATTACACAATTAACGACTGAGGATCACTTTCAAGTCATTCCAAATGCAACCAATGAATACATAAACGTGCCTCGTTAGGGGACCAATGACAAATGAAAAAGAGTCTGTTCCATGATATGCTACTCAATTTTCTGTGAAGTCTGTCAAGTCAAATGACCCAAAATCTGCAAACTGGCTTTGACTCTTTTGGCAACTAGCATTGACTTGTCCTGAAAATTGTCATTATTGGATGAACTATTCCTTTTAGGACTAAGTAGGATGGTCTAGACCTTCCCCACAGTGTTCCCCTTTAAATTTCCCCCACCATGTTTCATTATTTTCTCCCTATGTCTTCAACAAATCAATTTCCAGTACCTCTTTCACTTTTTTTCCCCTCCAAGTCTGAATGACAGCCACAAAGCTGCCTACTGGGTCATGCCGGCCCATTCACTTTAACACTCAACATATAAAGCACACAAGCCCAATCTATCACATACCTCAGAGAAGCTCGGCCCCTCTCATGTACTTCAGACTCAGGCATTTCGAGATTTAAGACCCTTACCTGGCGTAGGGCCAAGCGGATCCAATCTGTGATCATTTCAGTGGGTTATGACCTATATTTATCAGAGCGAGGGAGGGTACTCAACAAGGTGAATATAACCTATGTGTAAGAGGCAGCCCATACGGTTTTCATATAGTATTCTATTCTCATGAAAGGGGATTGCATTAGGGTCAATATTAGTTCAGTTGTACTTCATGGAAGTCTGTGAAATCATAACAAAGCTGAAGTGAGTTGGAGATCCAATTACTTCGCTTATTGAGATTAATTTGGTATATGCTTCAATACCGCAGCTTACCTCTCTGAACTGTCTTATGATTCTATCATTGATTCTTTCCTTTTCACCTAAAGCATTTCCTTGGGGACTGATTCTAGGTATAAGTGTCCACTTGTACCTGTCTCCCTCTTTGAATGGTTATGTCTTTCATCCATCATCATTTTAATTTTATTTTTTGTCCTTTTTATTGATAACTGTCATCGTTCTGCAAATCATTGGTGGTGGCATTCATATGAAGCTAAAGTGTTTTTTGTTGCATGCATTTACAGTATATTGTCTCGTTGTCGCAATTTATAAACATTTTAAAATGTCACTTTAAAAAATGATCTTTTTTTATCAAAGTAAAAAAAATGCCTTTGCCTTTTAGTAATTGTTTTGCCTAAAAGCAGACACTATTTATTATGTATTAAGATAGTTAATGCATTTAGCCTGTTGATATTTACAAACGTCTAACATTAATATGTATGAATATGTAAATTCACCTTGGTCTATGTTGAAATGATGTCTTTAAGGCTGTTTTCTATCATAGGACATTCTTCCGTTTTGATGCTGCTTGGGATTCATCCATGCACAACTCTTTGCTGCTAAACCGTGTCACTCCTTATGGAGAGAAAATCTACATGACTCTGTCTGCTTACTTGGAGGTAACCAAGGCCATTTACTTATTTAGTTACATGATTTAGTTCTAGATAATTGAATCTAGCAAACAGCCAATGACATTTGTAATGGTTGAATCAAGTACATATGTGAAAGAGGGGCAAAAGGCAGTAAACCTTGTGGCTTTATAGCACAACAGTTTCTGCCCAGTTTTAGTAATTGGTTCTGGAAGTATAGTTCCTTTCATTTTTCCACAGACAAAAAAAACAAAATAATGTTATCAAAAACTTGTTTAAATATAGAAACAACATATTAAAATGTTTTTGAAAGAACTCTCTTATGCTCACCAAGGCTGCTTTTATTTGATTATAACACAGTAAAAAACAAATTATGAAATATTACAATTTAAAATAACTGTTTCTATTTTAATAAATGTATACAGACATTATGGTCTGTATCTTAATATAAATGTGTTTATTTATAAATTTTTAGTGTCACCCTTCAGAAATCATTCTAAAATGCTGATTTGGTGATCAAGAAACATTATCTATGTTGAAAACAACTGCTTAATATTTTTGTGGAAACAGTGCATTTTTTTCAGGATTTTAAAGGAGAACTCCGGCACAAAATAAACCTTTGGTCTAATAAAACATCGGTACCTAGTCGACCATTCTCTGAGATTTGTTTTCATGATAATCGAATGTAAAGAGTTTTATCTCTAAAAACTGTTTAGCTTATAACGCGTTCGTGGTTCGACTTGTCGAGACTGTTTTCCAAAGATGGCGCCGCCTGTATACACAAAGTGCACTGTCTTTATAAAGTATCTTCTTATTAAACGGTCTGTACACATACAAAGTTCTCAATGCTTCGTTTTGCATGTATGGACCCTCATTATGCTACTGTGTTAGTGTTGGGCTATTTTGAGCCTTGTTAGTGGTATAAACTAGCGATTTCCTTTTGCTTACTCTATGCCCTATATACTAGCGTTATACTCTAAACAGTTTTTAGAGATAAAACTCTTTACATTCGATTATCATGAACACAAATCTCAGAGGACGATTGACTAGGTACTGATGTTTTATGAGACCAAAAGTTCATTTTGCACCGGAGTTCTCCTTTAATTGAATAGAAAGCTCATAATCATTTATTTCTAACAGCATTTAGTTGAAATATTTTTTTTGTAACAATGTAAAAGTCTTTACTCTTACATTTGGTGGCTCTTTTGGTGTCATTTGTTGTCTGATTCTCTTTTTTTTATATAAATACATTTAAATAGCATGGACTAATGATTTCAACAGAATCATATACTATCAATGAACAACCTTGGAGCTCAATGTAACCCAACTGTTGTGCTCTATAGGTGTTTCTTGTTCTTGGTCATTTTTAAGCACCATTTTAGATCGAAAAGCTCCCATTTGTTTTCTTTTCCCAGATGAAGAACTGCACACAGCCCACTGTGATAACCAAAGACTTATGCATGGTGTTCTACTCGCGAGACGCCAAGCTCCCGGCATCTCGCTCCATCAGAAACCTCTTCAGCAGTGGCACCTTGAGGCCATCTGAAGGGTACTGTTTTAAATCACAGCAGAATCCTTTGCAGTGTTCCTCTCATAATTGAAGTGACCATAAGGTTTTCTGTTGTATGTTTTTACACGTAGAAACCGTGTAACTGGTGTGTATGAGCTCAGTCTGTGCCACCTGGCTGATGCAGGGAGCCCAGGTAAGACACTAGTCTGCTTAACTTGAGGATTTAAGAGATGCTGGGCAGTTTACATTTTAGGGGAGGTTCTGCTGTTGAAATGACACCTGAATGTGCAGGAATGCAAAGACGGCGCAGGAGGGTGTTGGATACGTCGGTGGCGTATGTGCGAGGGGAGGAGAACCTGGCTGGCTGGAGGCCCCGCAGTGACAGCCTCATCCTGGACCATCAGTGGGAGCTGGAGAAATTGAGTCTCCTGCAGGAGGTGAGAACATCTAGGTTTTTAATGTGATATGACAAGAATGTGTCATTGGCGGCCCTGCTGAGTATCTGAGACTTCATTTCCTTCTGCGATATGTTAGGTGGAGAAAACTAGACACTACCTCCTCCTTAGGGAGAAGCTGGAGTCCACCCTGCTGCTGGGCCAGGAGTCGCTGCTGTCCTGCGGGAGTGAAGATCTAACCGAGTCCTCTTCCCCATCCACCCACCTGGGCCTGGGCCACAGCCCCGGCCTTGGCCCCGAAACACCCAACGAGAGGCAGAAGGAGCTGGCTGCAAAGGTTTTTTAAGATCACTTCAGGAAATCCTGAGAAAAACGCTCTTGTCAATCAGTTTAATGATTCTCTTTTCTGTTTATCCCCAACAGTGTCTGCGTTTGCTTAACCACACCTTTAACAGGGACTACAGCCATGTGTGTGTTAGCGCCAGTGAGAGCAAGGTGAAGATATTAAGAATATTTGACACTATTTTACACCGTTTCCTTCTGTCATTTATCAACAATATATTAAGAAGCTTTTGACTATTGCTGCAGAAACCTACAGAGATTAGATTTTTGTCATGTGATGGACTGAAGATTTCTGAAGATATCTTTTTTTTGAAGGAGTGTGTTCTGTTCTGTGTTTAATGACTGTTTTTCTCTGTTGTGATGTGTTGTAGTTGAGTGAGATGTCAGTAACTCTTTTGAAAGACTCAACCTCAGTGTCTGTTGAAAACACTCTCACGCCGTCCTCCACATGTCCATCTCTTGTGGAGGGACGCTACGGCCACAGCACTGATCTCAGGTCAGTAAATAGTGACTGGTGTCCCGTTTAGAGATTTAAATCATTTTAACAAGCTGATTTATGCAATGTACAGACTAAAAAATTCAAAAATTACAGTTTTTAAAATGTTTTTTTTTTCTGGCCATTCCCATCTACTATTGATCAGACTGAGGGGGTGTTTACATGTAAAAAAAAAATATTTGTTTCGGATGGTCAGTTACACGACAACGATGTTTTGGGGGCCTGAAAACACAAACTTTTCTAAATGGGTTTGAAAAAATGAGTCCAATTTTTCAGTGTTTGAAAACGATACCATTATTGTCTTCATGTAAACTGCAAAAATGTGAAATTGTGAAAACTGTGACGCCATGAGCACGCATATTATGTGTTCAGTCGGTAGTGCGTATTGTTTCTTCACAAAGTAACATCGCCAACCACTGGGTTAAAGGGATACTCCACTTTTTTTGGAAATAGGCTCATTTTACCACTCCCCCAGAGTAAATAGTTGGGTTTTACTGTTTTTGAATGTACAGGTATTCAGCTGATTTTTTGATATTTAGAAGAATATCTGTAACCAGACAGTTTCTGGTCTCATTGACTTCCATAGTGTATTTTTTTCCTACTATGGAAGTCAATGAGACCAGAAACTGGTTAATGATATTCTTCTAAATATCAGAAAATCGGCTGAATGGATTTGAAAACAGTAAAACTCAACTGTTTAACTCTGGGGGAGTGGTAAAATGAGCCTATTTCCAAAAAAAGTGGAGTATCCTTTTAAGCATGCACAATACAGCATTTTCAGTCGTTTTCGTGGATCCAGGGATTGTTTTGACAATGGTGTCGCATGTACTCGAAAAACGTTTCTGTGTTTAGTGCATTGGTGTTGTGTACGCGTACCCTTAAGCCCAGAGTATACTTAGGTTTTTATGTGCGCACGAGGGTCCACTGCGTGATGCAAATATTGTCACCAGAATATATATAAATGTATAAATATAAATTATATTGTATATACAGTATAAATGTAAGTTTTATTAAATAATTTGGAGTCTAAAAATGGTAGAAAGCCAAGGATGTCTAACCAAGTTGTGTTACAAAATGAAGTTGATATCACAAAATCTTCAGAACACAATGTGCAATTTTGAGTGCTTATGCTTTTGAATGAATGTCCACTTTAAGAGCACTGACAGGTACAGTCATGTTTAGGAATATTAGTCTAACTAACACCATCTAACTAATACAGTAGTTAGTAACATCTGTATACTCACTGCTCATATGTGTAGACCCCCAACACCTCGATCTCGTGCTGTCAGCCCCATCCCTGAGTCTGAAACAGAGGGCAAGAAGTCTCCTCAACTGTCCAGATCAAGGACCCACACTTTCGTGCCAGATATTCAGGAAATCCGTGTCAGGTAAAAAAATCACTTCAACTCAATTTACTTCATGAATTTACATGTTTGGAAGATGACTCTAACCTGTACGCTATTTTATCGCCACAGCCCAATTGTGTCAAAGAAAGGTTATTTGCACTTCCTGGAGCCCCACAGCAATGGCTGGGTCAAGAGATATGTGGTGGTGCGCCGACCTTACGTCTACATCTACAACACAGAGAGAGACACGGTGGAAAGGGCCATTCTTAACCTGTCTTCGGCACAAGTGGAGTACAGCGAAGATCAGCAGGCCATGCTGAAGGTAAAACATCTACAGATATTTTCTTTTCTTGGAGTAAATCAGCTGTGTAACACAATGTCTTTCTGAACTGCAGACCCCCTACACGTTTGCGGTATGCACAGAGCATCGTGGGATACTCCTTCAAGCCAGTAATGACAAGGAGATGCATGACTGGCTGTATGCCTTCAACCCTTTGCTTGCTGGATCTATCAGGTACAGTAGAGCACATGTCTAACTCTTTCACACGCGCACAAAAAGACCTTAAATGCCGATATTTGTTCAATTGTCTTCTTCCCGACAGGTCTAAACTGTCTAGAAGAAGAGCCGGGCAGATGAGGTTTTGAGCCCACCACATGTACAACTCTTCGAGGACAAAAAACACTAAGGACTATACTTGTAAATAGATCTACTGACAGATCCCCCAGTTTCTGTGCTCAATCAACTCTCTGACCCTCTGTTTCCTTCATGTGTGTACCTGCACCTGCCCACACTAGCACCAACTGTGCACCTGTATCTTAAAGGCCCCTTTGTTGTGCATTTACAGTGGCCTAAATATTCAACTTATAGCACCAACAGAACAGGCTAACTACTTTTTTCGGGTTAGAGATAGTATGCTAATGTAGTCTTCAGCAACATTTTGGAACGTTTGACAATTCTGAAGCTGTCAGCTCATGCAAACACATCTAAATTTGGTACTGTGAAGAGTGACATCCATATCTTGAGGATCCCATGGCCTTATTGTGCTACTCGGCAAGTCTATGGGTTTAAAGCTGGTCGGTATTTAAGTCAGCAGACCTTGTGTTTATTTATCTCTTGGCTATGGAAGAAAGAATTGATCAATGATAAGCAGTTCTTAGCAAGGAGCAGATGAATCACATCATATTACGCTCTTACTCTCTTTAAGTGCAGTTCTTGGACACAGTACAGCCCACCATAAATACTCATATACCTCTATAGTGTCTCCCTTGTAAGGCCTTGAAATGCAGTTTTCAAAATAATCAGGGAAAATTTGGCAATGGAAAATTCTCTGTATGAGGACCATTATAAAGATTTGGCCTATTTTTGTTGGAGTACTGGTCAGTAGATTTATCTAAAATGTATCATAATCCAGTCTAATATTTTATATAAAAAACGATCGGTATCCCCAAATTATCTTATATCTGTCTAATTTATTTTTACAATTTCTATTAAAGTCTTATCTAGGTAGGGATTTATTTAACATGTTTTTATTTATTTCAGCATGTATTTATTGACAAAGACTGTAATATTTTTTGAAGAAGTACAGTGCAATTTCTGCACACGACACTTTTTTTTAATCATGAGTTGACTAAGCTCCATTTTGTGACCGCACTGCTCTCATTCCCCCAACATGACGAAATGCATTTGGGGAACAGGTTAGAAGCGAATGCTGGGATAGCTGCTATAACATGTAGATTACTTGAATTTTACTTTTTAGATCTTACCTAGTTTTGCTTAAGATTTTTTTTTTTTTTAGGTAGAGAAAAATTATCATTATTTCCCAGAATCCTACATGAGTGTTTGTACAGTGGTCAGTTTTAGAAAATGGAAAGGTTTAGAAGTTTGTTAGAACAAATGAAATGTACAGTACTGATGGAATTTTATATACTCACCCCAGAGAGTGATGAGATATGATTTGTGCCTCTTGCATCATCTACTCCGCTTTTGTTTTACAATTTTCAGTACCACCCTTTCACTTTGTGTGTAATCATTCTTGTGCACAGGCAAAATCAGTTTTAATTAGTTTTTAGATCGTTTTCATATTGCACATGCCCAACATATGACTAGGTTTTGAGATTTATAAGCATATCTACTGTAGATGGTGTAAATTATTTTTTTCCTCAACTGATTTCTTGCAAATGAACAAAACAAATCTACTTATTCACCCAGAAACATTGTAGTTTCATTGTAGGTTTTCGTCATGAACTCCAAAAATAAGCCCTTTCATTGTTCCTAACATCATTTTGGACTTTTTGGACATTTTGGACATCATTTTTGTGATTAAAATCATATAAAATATGTGACGAGCTGATAGATGGCAACACGATAGATTTTAAACACCATTTTTTTGGTTTTAAATTTGCCACAGGACGGATTGTTGTGCTTATTTCCAATAGGCAAACCCCCCTCAAAAACAGGTAGCCATCTGAGCTGAGTTCGCTGATAGTTGTTCAATTTCAGTCGAACTATGGAATATGAAACAACATTTGAGTAATATAATACCAGCAGCTGTGATTTAGACACTTTTTGTGACAAAGCATTTGCTCGCAGGTGGAGTCCTGTGGGCCATACCTTGACTTAGGCAGTTTCTGGAGCAGAGCTCATGCTTTCCAGATGGCTTATAATGTCGTAAGCTGCAAGTTGCCTTTCTAACTCAAGCCTTTCACCCATACTTGCATGTTCAGTGTATAGATCAATTGTTTGCAAATCACCCAAGGTTCCTCCAGGGTAGCACGATTCAGGCACATGTGCATGACTGAGGCCAGCCAACCTACAGCAACATGCTCAGTACAGCAAGAATCTGAAACCCTGAACAAACCTCTACTGAAAGCGTTGATATGGCTATGAATTCTATACTTCTAATTCCAAAAAAAAAAACAGTTACTAAAATGAGTGTTAGGATGGTATTCTGTTTCTGTGAGTAAAAGCAGAAAGCATATCCCTGATATGCTTCTCAAACCCTGAAGGTTCTCTGTTCATACACCTTTTTTTTTCCCATACACTGTATGTCAATCAGCTTCACTTTACTTTCATGACCAGGTCAGAGTAAATATGAACAATGCCACTACCTTTATGAACAAGTGCATATGTTAATAGTAATAGCAGGTGTGTCAATACAATTATTTAAAAAATATATATATAGTTCAATTAATCACTTTCAGTTTTAGTACATACTGTACAAGGAAATGTAAATTGTCTTAGTTTTTGTCTGTGCACCTTGTAGAAAGTAATGCAGAGGGCTGGATTGTACATGTTATAGCCTGTCCTATACCATTTCTACTAGCAATTTCCATAAAACATTGCATTGTCATGTTTCCACGCTAAAAACATTGCATCCATTTTACCACCTCCCAAAGTATAAGAATGAATCAGTTCTCATAATCGACACCAAATATCTGTGTGCTTCCATTCGCCTCTTATGCACAGACTCCATTCATGAGCTTTCTTTTTCTGTCGTTTTCTCAGTTTTACTTGCCTTGTATATAAACATGATTGCTGTGAATGGTGTAATATGCAGTTGTAACCGGTTTGTACCATCTTCAGTGGGCAGTAGTTCAGTGTCTCTTTCTGAGTGTTGGAATTATGAGTCAAATGTTTGTGTACACTTAACACATTGTCAGATATGAAATAAATGTGGAACCAGGCATGTGATTGGCTAAGGACAAAAAAGCAGGAAAATATATCGAGCCGCACCCCCCCCCCTCCCCCCCCCAACGGGTCTTCGCTGTATACATTAGCCTATTAATTAATTCATATTAAAGCTACTGTTAAAGTTCTCAGTCAAGAGCAGTGAGTGATTTTTTTCTGTTTTGTTGTTTTATTAACATTACATATAGTTCTCTCAAAAATTGTAATTGTCATTAATTACTCTCTCAACTTGTTTTAAACCTGAATAAGTTTCTTTCTTCTGTTGAAGTTATTTGGAAGAATGTGGGTAACCAAACAGTTGATGTACCCCACTGATTTCCATTGTACATTTTTCCCAATGGAAGTCAATGGGGACCAGCAACTGTCTGGTTACCCACATTCTTCAAAATATCTTCTTTTGTGTTCAGCACAAGAAATAAATTAATACAGGTTTGGGACAACATTTTAGTGAATAAATAATGACAGATTTTTTTATTTTTGGGTCGACTATCCCTTTAAGGACAAGCGGTTGCGTGTTTATTATTAGGGCTACTGTCACTTTAAGACCTGTAGGTGACTCGTCTTAAACACGCGCATTTGACAAGCAGATTTCTCTCAATTTTATCGTTTTGCTTTCAGTTTAGACATAACCAAATTTTCTTCTGTAAACCGTGTGTGTATTTGAGAGTATTAGCGAACTAAGACTCGAAAGATAACTTAGTCCAGCAACCAGGCACTGTTAGACAAGCTTTTAGTGCATGTGCACGTCGGGTGTTCGCGCTCAGAACAGCGCATCAGCAGTGAATGACATTTAACCGGCAAGGCTTTAAAGCACATGCAAATAATGAACTTTTGTGAACTCACTGAACTGATTTGGCCGTTCCTCTGTGTTAATACTTTATGTTAGTATTTGTCGCGTTGTACACTAATGCTGTTGAGACGGAGGCGTCAGAACTAAAACTGATAGAATGCACGATATTCATATTTTTCAAAAGCAGTCAGCAGCTTGCTTGGAGCAAGGATCATAGCGCAAATTTGAACTTTATCGATATATCGCCCAGCCCTTCTGGGGACCTTACGGTGATGTTCTTGTAAACTGACAACGATAACACAGTAGCGCGAGAGCGACTGAGGTACGAAATTGAGCAGGTGAACGAGCTGAACGCAAGTACGTCCTTGTTGATACATGGAAAGGAAGGAAGAATCTGTACGCATGTCAGCCAGTTATGTCCTCATTACCTCTCTTTTTCACTCCAGACCGGCAGCCGACCCAACCGACACCCGTACCCCTCCCCTTTTTAATTTTTTTACAGATCTGCATGATTCACGTAGGTCACATTTTCAGGTCGGAAAATCCGGAATTCCGGATTAATCCGGAAAAATCACATCCCTGGGAACTTATGCAACACTACGAATGACTTTGTCTTTTGGGTGTGTTTATTGATTTTTGAGCCACTGTTTGATGCATGAGAAAATAGGAAAACTTGTTGAATAAGTGGTGCAGTTGTCCACAAAACTGATCCAACCAAAACAGGTTTGATAGCGTTTGTCTATTAGGTGTGAATTTGCCTTATGATGTCAGAACCCAGAAGACTAATTCGCCGCTGGTTCCTTTGAGATTTTCTTATGAGGTTTATAGGGTTTTTCAATGTATGAAGCCTGTGATAAACATCATACATCATACATACATGTCAATTTGTACAACAAAAAATACTCAGACCCATAGAGAAAATTTATAGCAGTTCTGGTTTACTGACAGAAAAAAAAAATTGATAAGTAGATAAACCAGCCTGGGGTGTGAGTGTGTATGCAGTATATGCTGTAGAGCAAAATGTCAAAGTGTCGTCAAGTTATGTTAATCCACAGGCTCTATTTTACTCATAAATTGAAAAACCCCAAAGGAAAATTTTTAAGCTAGGAACCAGCCATGAATTAGACTTCTGGGTTCTGACATCATACCTGCACCAATCTGATCTAATTTCAAGATACTATACATGGAAGCCTGTTGAGATATAAACTTGCAATTGTGAGAATAAAGTCATAATTGCGAGCTATAAACTCAAAATTAAGATTTTTTTTTAAACTTGTTGCAATTAGCCTAGCCTTTTATATATATATATTCTGTGGCAGAAAGCTGAAATTAATGAAGGTCAATGTCATAAAGAATGACAAGTCTGTTTCAACGCTGGCATACTGATTGATTTCGAGAAGAAAGCAAGCAATTTACTATTAACTAGCCTACTGTAGAAGCCTGGTCTTAATTACAAAATAACACAACAACACCTTTTACCAGAATATGTCATTGTATACTGGAAACAAGGCTTCTTGGCACCGTGGCTTCTTGACGCCGTCAAGGTCAGTTCCTATTGTGACATTTTCTTTTAAATCTCATTTGCAAATGGGTCACTCAACTAGGCTCCAAGACCTAACTTCCTTACAGCTCTTATTTATTTTCCTTTATCCCCTACAATCCCGTCTAATGTCCACCTAAATCCCTTAATCCTTTAATTCCACCAATGTTCAAGTTACAGCCTTAATTGCTTTGGTTAGTATCTATTTTTTTTTTAAATGAAGTAGTTTTCATGCTGCTAATAATTATGTGGCTGTCTATTCCATATCAGTAGGTATTCTTTAGGTAGCCTAATAGTATGCTTTTTTTTAAAGAATCTTAAATGTTAAAACGGTTAGCCATTCTGTCTTGCCTCAAATCTAATGAACAAAAATGTTAACTCTACTACGACGAAGGCTTAGTTCATGAATATTAATAACGTGACGTACCACGAACAATGAAAGCTTGGCTTATTAATATTACTACTACTAGCTAGCGTTAGCCTACAGATGGGACCATAGGGATGGGACCTTTAACGTTTACCATCTAACGGTAACGTCAGCACGATCTGATTAATATTTCATGAACCAGCCTTCGCCGTAGTAGAGAAACAGTAGAGAGAAGTGCGTTTCCGGTTCAAAGTGCAACGTGCTACGATCTGCCGTATCACCAGTTTAACCGTGAATCATTGACAGGAGTCAGGAGGACATTCGCTTAAGAATAAAAGGTTAGGAAATGGTATATAATTACATAGGTTTATCAGGTTTATCAGTAGTTATCTCAGTGACGGTTCTTGTAAAGCGACTATAAACGCAGTTGTCAGACAACATACAGTAATGTGACCAGTCTATCATCTACACATAGTATGAATGAAAGTGCAATAAATGACTTGCGCGATTTTATTGCGACATTGTGTTGCATGAAACTTAATTTAGATTAAATGTCAACCTTGTATTTACAACCATGGATTGTTCAAAACTTATGTCATGTGATTCAACAAGCCTTGTTATGGCCATAGATTTTAAAAAATGTGACCCGGGCATGACCCGTATTACTGTTTTTGTCGTTAGTGGTCATACTTTTAAAGTATTTCATACTATTGCCATGTATGTTTTGACTGATGCACAGTATTTTGTCCTTTAATCTACCAATGTAATCCAGATAATGGCTGAGAAGATTGATACCCCTGTCATCCTGGATCATAATTTATGGGGAACCTTAACACATCATTGTGCATCTGACCTGGATCATCATGGTGTGGCTGATGGGCCAGACAGGTAATGAATATGCCAATATCAGTCTTAGACTGGACTAACCCTAAATCATTCACAGTCAATACGCCACATGCTCCAGAATGTAGTTTGTAAAACAGATTTGTCGGTACTTTCCTGTTATCCGGACCCCACGATGGCCTACCCCTAACCCCGCCCGCCCCTAAACCTACCCGTTTGTCTGCTGCAGAATATACATGGATTACAACGCCACCACACCAGTCGACCCAGAGGTGATCAAGGTTATTACTGATGCTTTAACGGATGCATGGGGAAATCCTAGCAGTAATTACCTACCAGGTATGAGGCTATCAAAGATAAATGTATGGCAGACCTTGACCACTGACATATAACATTTAAAGGGATAGTCTACCCTAAAATTTAAATTCTGTCATCATTTACTCACACTCACGTCTTTCTAAACCTCTCTGGATTTCCATTTACTTTCATTGTATGGGCATAAAACACTGATAGTTTTTTGAAAGAAACAAAGTCCAACAGGTTTGGAATACAATGAGGGTTTGTAAATTATGACAGAGTTGTCATTTTTGGGGGAGAACCATCCCTTAAACACATACTCATATAGTTTTCCACCACTACTAGGTCTGAATGCCAGAGACATCATTTACCATTCCAGAGACACCATTGCAAGGATGGTTGGTGGAAAAGCAGCAGACATTATTTTTACTTCAGGAGGAACTGAGGTGAGGGTTTCAAGAGCACAGTTCAAACAGAATTTAGCAAATGTTCTTCTTTCCTTCTTTTTGCTGGCACAATATTGAAGGCCTTAAAAGATGTTTCATATGGGTAATTCACCTTTCATGAAATCAATAATTATAGTGAGTAAAAAAGACTTTTTAATGAATCTTTTTTTTCTGCAATTTCACTTCTGTTGTAGCTCTGTTCTAAACCCGATACAGGTGCGGTCACATTTACAGTTGCATGGCGAAATTTCATAGGCAAAGTCCAGTCATTTCAATATGAATCTTCATGACTGGGAGTCTCACGTGAGCATCAATTTTATTAATGTGACTCCACCATAGACTGTAAAAAAAAATATGGACATAGTATCCGTGATGTCACCCGTAGGTTTCTGAAGAGCGTTTTTGAAGCCTAAATTGGGCATCGCCGACCATCACCATTTTGGCACTGTGTCACCTCTCGTCAATACCGCATAAAATAAAATGGGCAAAAAGGCGATATGTGGGTGGAGCTGAGGTGCTAATGCTATGCTACTGTCCTTACGCTAAAGTGACACCTGTTTGAAGAAGTAAAGCCAATAGTTAATGTTTTTGCCCTTCAAAATACTACAATAGTTAAAAGACGTAACTAAAGAGACTATTTACTTTACTTTTATATCAACTTTATTAATCCCACAAGGGGCAATTAGTTAAGAGCAGCATGTTTACTACAGTACATACTGTAACACAGATCACACACATTTCTCACAACATACAAGCAATCAACTATGTGTATCATGATGCATTAATATTCTGCTAGTTAAAAATGTATTATCATGCAGACAGTAACTTACAATATTGCTCTGAGCTTGTTCGTGTGACAGTGATTCGTGCGCATACAAGTCAGTCAGCATGGCATCGCACGTCAAGTTCGTAAAGAGCTTTATTCAGTCCATTTTAAAGTCTGATTTTGTCTGTCTCTCAATTCCTCAGATGAGTTAAACCAAAGATATTACCTCACAAGTTCAAGTAAATTAACTAGAAATCCGCGCTTATTTAAGTGTGTGCATCTATTGCATGGATGAAGAGAAAGCACTGACACCTGCAGGATTTCATCTGATGGTACTTTTTATTTTTCACTAAAAAGTTAAATAAGTATATCTGTTCCATGATCGCAACAGTACCGCATAACGAGTGTGGTCTCTATATCTATAGACATTTTTAAATCTAAACTCCAAAAGCAATGAATTTGTCAGACATCCATTAGTGCATGTGAGGGAAACAACTGGAAATACAGCGCTGTTTTTTTCTCTCTATACTCGACAATGACAGAATCCAACGGCTTGTCTGGGCGAATGTACAATAAGTCTATTAAATTGTATGAAATAATCCCGAAAAAAGCACAAACACAGCTGAGGGTGACGCAAAAGACAGCAGATAAACGACTAGCAGTGACAGCAGTGGCAATCCACCTGTCACTCAAGTGGCCACGCCTTTAGTTATGCACAACTTTAAGGCTTAATATAATTTAAATGGATGAGTTGTAAAAAAATTCATGAAGGGCAAAATTAGCGATATAGACTAAAACAACTATTTGCCACCAGGCTGTAAACCTATTTTATTCTGCTGTGAAGTTGGGCATTTTAACATGGGTGAGATTAAGATTTGGACATCCGGACTCATGTGTCATGTCCTCAAAGCTAAAGTATAAAAGTATACAACCTAGTATACTCAAAAATTGCGAATCCCCTCCTAGTGGACCCCTCTGTCTCATCTATCTTTCTTGCGCATGCGCTGTTGTATGCGCACAGTCTGCGCGGCCTCAAAAATTGGGCTACATTCGGACAGGGTGTGCATACGTCCCCAAACCCTCCTGATGACGAAAATGACATCACGTGGACGGTAGAAGTATACTTTGGGCAAAAAAAAGTATACTTTGGATTAGTTCACTTTAAAATAAAAATTACCTCATGATTTACTCTAGGTGTATATGACTTTCTTCTTTCAGACGAATACAATAAGAGTTATATGATTGAGCTTTATAATAGCAGTGGATTGCAATTGCAACCAACAGATTGAAGCTTAAAATCATGAATCCATCTGTCATAAACAACTTCACGTGGCTCCGGGGGGGTTAATAAAGGCCGTCTGAAGCAAAACAATGAGTTTGTGTAAGAAAAACATTACTATTTAATACACAACAAAGTAAAATTCTAGCTTCTAACCAAATGGCCATACGCGGTCTACTTCCCCCTAATGCGCAACTTACAAATCTTGTGATGTCAGAAGTATCGTTGTGTTTCATTGTGTAGTGTAAATATCTTAAAGGTACAATATGTAAGATTTTTCGCCACCAGGGGTCGCTAACTTCTTACAATAGAAAAAGGCGTATATTAATGACGTATATTCCGCATTAAGCGGAATTATAGATCTTGTTGTCAAGCTGATGGATCTTTTATAGATGAGTGAATACATTGATGTTTTTAACATGACAGTGGTATACCACTAGACGTATACCAGCGCCAAACGCAACGCGTGTCCCGCGGATATAAAAGAATAAGGACATTTCATTCTACCGAACTACACACGAGTGCTGAATTAATAGTCACACAGGTCAGTTTATTAGAGGAATTAAACTTGAGGTAATGCAGCACTGTTTCACTTGCTCTAACAGTTTCACTATCACTCTAAACAGCATTTGTGGAATGTTGTTAGTTAGGTTGTGTGTTGGCTATATGAGACTAAGCTAGATTAACATTAGAGAATAACAAACAGATCATATTCTAACTTTTGATCATGTTGAACTACGTAACATTGATTAGTTTTATGTACATTTGCTCACCTGTTTAATAAAGTAACATGCAAACTCGCGTCTCTGTCAAGTCGAATTTAGTCGCGGACGTGGAGCTCACGGCATCTCGAAAGATGTTGATCTTTGTTTTAGTTCTCTTTTTGTCTCAAAGTCTGCTTGCCATGGTCCATAATGTTTGAACAAAACAACAACTACGTGACCGTCCTTCTTGGCATAATGGGCATAACCGACCCAGTTGTCAACGTCTTTCGCCATGGTAACTATTGCAGTATGAGGTCAAACCTGGTGGAAACCGGGGGTAACGCAGATATGACGGCATTGACTGGCGACTCCTCACCCCTGCTCACACGCCCCGTTTCCTTGGTTAAAATTTTCTCACGATTTACAAATAGTTAGAAACATTTGGGATATTGTAATTTATCAGCTAAACAAAATATATAACATTGGCCTAGTGTTTTTTTGGATGTTTTTCTGCTGAAATCCTGCATATTGTAACTTTAAGTGGAATCCTTATGTTCGTTTGGCCGGAAGCTAGTTATTTTACTTGTGGACAAAACATTCGTGTTGGTGTGAACAAGCCTTTACAATTGAAACACTATCCGTAACGCTTCTTGTGGTAATGCTAATGATGCTTGGCGCTTGTGTTTAGAGGTGCGTTGGATACATGAAAAAAAAAAAATCAGGTATTCAGAAGAAATGATTCCACTTTATCTTTATTTAGCTCTCTTTTTCTCCTGGACTTTCAGGCCAATAATCTGGTATTTCACACAGCTGTGGAGCACTTCAGGAAGAGTAAGACTTCTGCAGAGGGAGGCATGAACAGCCAGCAGCTGAATGGAAGAGGCTCCTTACCTCATATTATCATCTCTAATGTGGAGCATGACTCCATCAAACTCACAGCTAAACACTTGCTAAAAGAGGGCAAAGCAGGTTAGTTAGCAGGACTGGACTTTTGGTCTAAAACTTCAAATGGAGACTTTGTTCTCTAAAGGTTTAGCTTGAGGAAGTACCTCAATGTACTACTATTACTGAGAATATTGCATCCAAAACATGTCTAATGCTATCTGTATTAAAATATGAATACGAATGAACACAAGATATTTTTGCTCTGATTGGACCTTATTGGATTCTCGTTGTAGATGTCACATTTGTGCCCGTTTCCAAGGTGACTGCACGGGTAGAGGTTGAGGATGTCATTGCAGCGATTCGTCCCACCACTTGCTTAGTGTCGATCATGCTGGCCAATAATGAGACCGGCATCATTATGGTGAGCGTGTTGCCCTGACAGCAGTGTGTCAAACTATTTCATAGTTAAAGGGATACTCCACTTTTTTTTTTTTGAAATAGGCTCATTTTACAACTCCCCCAGAGTTAAACAGTTGTGTTTTACCGTTTTTGAATCCAATCAGCCGATTTTTTTGATATTTAGAAGAATATCAGTAACCAGATCAGTAACTGGTTTCTGGTCTCATTGACTTCCATAGTATATTTTTTCCTACTATGGAAGTCAATGAGACCAGAAACTGTCTGGTTACTGATATTCTTCTAAATATCAAAAAATCGGCTGAATACATTCGTAAACGGTAAAACCCTACTGTTTAACTCTGGGGGAGTGGTAAAATGAGCCTATTTCCAAAAAAAGTGGAGTATCCCTTTAAACAATATAATGTGGCTTTGTTTTGGCCATTGGAACAAGGCTTTATTGTGAGTGTGAAATTGCTTTCATAAACTAGTTTTTATAAAAAATTATGTTAATTAACTTACATTGTAGATTTAATATGGCCAGTTAAGTTTTGCTGTGCTAATGAAAATAATACTGTAGATTTTTTTTTCTACCCTGATTCAGCATAAGCACTCAGAGTAACTGATGAGATTTTCCCTTCAACAGCCAATTAAGGATATTTGTCAGAGGGTGAAGGATGTAAACAAACAGAGGGCTACATCAGCTCCCAGAATCCTCCTGCACACTGATGCAGCCCAGGGTATCGGAAAGATACGAGTGGATGCACACGAGCTGGGAGTGGACTACATTACCATTGTAGGACACAAGGTAAGTAACAAGAGACGCTGTTGATATCTCATCTCTCTCTAAGCGAAGAAAATTAGAGATCACAATCCTGTTAATGGTGTGTTCCAGTTTTATGGCCCTCGAATCGGTGCTTTGTTCGCAAATGGTCCTGGAACCACAACCCCTGTTTACCCTCTGCTTTTTGGAGGAGGACAAGAGCGCAACTTCAGGCCAGGGTATGACATGGTTTATTGTGGTGTGTGGTTTCATGTATGGGTGATGAATTATTGAACAGAATTAAAATAAGTGTTACCGACTCTGAAATCAATACTGTGGTTATCTCTTTATTTCTCAGAACTGAGAACACAGCAATGATAGCAGGCCTGGGAAAGGTAAAACCAACTATATATATATATATATATATATATATATATATGTGTATATATATATATATATATATATATATATATATATATATATATATATATATATATATATATATATATATATATATATAATATCCTCATTCATTCATTTATTAATTCATTCATCAATTTATTTTTTTATTATTTATATTTATATTCATTTATTTTATTTGTTTATTTTCAGTATAAAGTTTGCTGTTTGTACATGTTATAACATTTAAAAATGTATTTTTTTATTTTTATTTTTTTATTTATTTATTTTTTTTGGGGTAAAGGCTGCCGAATTGGTAAGCTTAAATCTAGCAGAGTATGAAGCCCATTTCCTGGATATCCGATGTTATCTAGAGGAAAAGCTGCTTGTAAGTCTTTTTTCTGCTTTATAGATGACTGGTACAAATATTTCAGTGGATATTACTTTAGTATATATGGTATTAGTGCTTTCAAATCAATTAATCGCATCTGACAGAACAGTTTGTGTGTGTATACAGTACTGGTTAAAAGTTAGGAAACATTACTATTTTTATTTTTTTTGAAAGAAGTCTCTTATGCTCATCAAGACTGCATTTATTTGATCAAAAATACAGAAAAAAACGTAATAGTGAAATCGTATTACAATTTAAAAATAATGGTTTTCTGTTATTTATTAAAACTAGATACAGTGGTATGAATAAGTTTTGGCACCCATGCTAAAGTTGCCTAAAAAGAGGAATAAAAAATCATCTTTTGGATATTGATCTTAATGTCTTAAATAGAAAAATGAGGAAAACTCCAACCTTTAAGGACACCAATTTTCTTTGTGAATGAATAATGTATCATAAATAAATAAATGTTTTTCCTTAAAATACAGGGTGCATAAGTCAGGACACCCCTATGTTAAATTTCCATAGAGTCAGGCAGATTTTTATTTTTAAAAGCCAGTTATTTCATGGATCCAGGATAATATGCATCCTGATAAAGTTCCCTTGGCCTTTGGAATTAAAATATCCCCACATCATCACACACCATTCACCATGTCTTGAGATTGGCATGGGGTACTTTCCATAAGATCATCTTTCAATGCAAATCAAACCAGCTATTAGGCTAACTGAAGTAAAATCATGCCAATCTCTAGGTGTGGTGGAAGGTGTGTGATGATGTGGGGATATTTTAATTCCAAAGGCCAAGGGAACTTTATCAGGATGCATATTATCCTGGATCCATGAAATAACTGGCTTTTAGAAATAAAAATCTGCCTGACTCTATGGGAATTTAACATAGGGGTGCCCTGACTTATGCACCCTGTATTTTAAGGAAAAACATTTATTTATTTATGATACATTATTCATTCACAAAGAAAATTGGTGTCCTTAAAGGTTGGAGTTTTCCTCATTTTTCTATTTAAGGCATTAAGATCAATATCCAAAAGATATTTTTTTATTCCTCTTTTTAGGCAACTTTAGCATGGGTGCCCAAACTTATTCATACCACTGTAAATGAGGATGCGGTTATAAAGGTAATCCATTGATAGCCCTATGTATATGTGCATGCATATATTTACAAACTTTTATGTTAGATGTGATTAATTGCAATTACAGTGTTGCAAATACGGTGTTCTTTGACAGTATAGTGTCCCCATCACTTTACTGGGGTGTTAGGACCCACACAGACCACGGGGTGACACCCCCTGCTGGGCTCACTAACATCTGTAATAACATCTGTAATAATAATTTTTGGGTTGACTGTATACAGTGTATGTATATACCTGAATAAATTTTATTTATTTATTTATTTATTTTTATTGTATTATTTTTCAGGCTGTCTTTGGAAAAGATAAGATTCACTTTAACAGCCATTTTTCTGGATCAAGCATTTTGCCCAACACATGCAATGTTTCCATTTTGGGAAGAGGACTTCAAGGTGGGTGGATGGCATTATTTTCTAGCCTCATAATTTGTCTTTCACTGTACATTATACCTCCTGATATGTATAGGTTCAAAATGTCACCTATATTTATAGTGCACTTGTACATTAAACATTCATAAAGATTCATTACAGACATGATATATTCAAGTTTGATTAACTGACATGCAATTACAGTGGCACCATTTTCTATAACAACATCAGTGATGTTTGTTTTTGTTTTTTTTCCACATATGTATTGGTTAGAAAAGTAGATCAGGTCTTGACCCTGCAGATTTGTAAAACACAAGAGCTCTCGTGAATAATTGATAAGACTCTTCCCCCCTGCTGTAGGGCGTAGAGTGCTGTCCACCTGTAGGAGGTTGTTGGCCAGTGTGGGTGCTGCCTGCCACTCAGACAGAGGAGACCAGTAAGTCATCTGTACTTACAATGAAAATGTTTGGGGTCAATAATGTTTGGGGTCAAAATGTATAAGGACAGAGTTTTCTCCAGTTTTGTCAAATCCTGTCCCTTGAACCCCTAAATGATTTTTGATTATGGATGTGCTCTTAAATCCTAAAATAAAGCTTAACCATTAAAAAGAAATCTTTTAAATTGTATATTACAAGATATAACCAACGATGCAATGGTTAAACATGGTTTTCAGCTTCTTATTGTTAACAAGCTCACCTCTTAACCTTCAAATGGTCTTTGTTTCCTGTTTACACTTCTAGGCTTCGGGGTCTATACAACCCCAACAATTGATTAATTGTACAAAAAATATACATCTTTTATCATACAAATAATATATCATTTTTTTTGTTTACTTTTTATCTATTCATTCATGCTGTGTTTTTGGAGATATAAAGTACTTTTGTATCCATATACCACACAATTCATCAACTACACCATTAGCTTTAGCATTAACGTATGAAATATTTTTTTATGACACATTGCATTTATGCTCTAGTACTAGGCCTTCATTTCTGTGTAAAAAAATTCAGATTTATGTCAGATTTTTTTTTTTTGACACATGAAGAATATATGAAGAGTTCAGATGCAAAAGCCTCTAAATGCCATTTGAAATTTTCTTCTAAAATGACCATTTTTATCAAACTTGTATATTTAAGTTCAGTAATTTCACTTAAATGACAATTAATAGGTAATCTTCATTGCCATTTAAGTGAAATTACTGAACTTAAATATACAAGCTTGATAAAAATGATAATTTTAGAGGAAAATTTCAAATGGCACTTAGAGGCTTTTGCATCTGAACTCTTCATATATTTAGTTGTTTTTTTTCCCACATTTCCCATTCATTTCAATGTAGGATTATATTGACCTAGAATACCAGAAGTGTAAACATTTTTTTTTTACATACCTTCAGAACAACCGAATCAAGCCCAGTTTTTGTGTGTGTGTATAGATAGATAATGTATGAAAAGTCACAAAATCTTATTCCACTGAGATGAAGGGAACCTTTTTTTATTAAGTAAAAGTCGATTGGGGTCGTATAGACCCCATGACCCGATTGAGGGTAAAGGCCTGTTTACACTAAGAACAATAGTCAAAAGAACAATTTTCATTGGCTCTTAATGTAGAAAGTACTGAAAGTGAATTCGACATCTTTTCTCTTTGCCGTTATCATTGTAATTATTTTGTGGACTTCAACTTAGATGTAGAGTGATTTTTCAAACTTTAAGGTTATCTTATTGGATTACACTTTATTTCGATAGCCACTTTAGACGTTCTACTAATTATAAGTAACTTTTCAACTAAATGTCAACTAACTCTCATTAAAGTATTAGTATATTAGAGTAGACTGTAAGTAGACTGTTAGGTTATGGTTAGGTGTTAGGCTTTGGGTTAGGAGAATCAGTCGCCAAGTTACTTGTAGTCAGTTGAATGTCTGTTGAGGGACCAATAAAACAAAGTGTTAGCAGATATTAAGCTGACAGTGAGTCTATTAATACTATAATGACAGTTAGTTGACATGTAGTTGAAAAGATACTTATAGTTAGTAGAAAGTCTAAAGTGGACTATCAAAATAAAGTGTTACCTATACAGTATAAAGCAAAACTTCAAAGCGAATTTCATGCTTTCATTGTTAAATATTTTCTTTAAAAAAGTATATTGATGGTTCAAAGGGTTCATGTTTAAGTGATTAGAGCACACAAAATCAAAGGTTCACTCGAACGTGGATAATGAAGTATATCTGGGCCTTTAGTCTGAATAAACCTTGATGTGTTCATTCTTTTCATTTAAAATAAAATCTTTCGCTTAATCCTTTTTATGGAAATTTTGTTTTGCTCTCAATTCCTTAGACCTTCCCATATTCTTCTAAGCTGTGGGATTCCGTATAATGTGGCAACCAACGCTCTGAGGATTAGTGTGGGTAGAAGTACCTCCCGTGAAGATGTGGACATTGTCGTGGAGGATCTGAGAGACACTGTAGAGCAACTGGAGCGAATGAACTAGTACCATTTGTTCCCTGAGGTGTGGATGTTGCACAATGGTTTATTTAGTCTACAGCTATGTGGCTTTGCACTAATTCGATAGTGTCATGAGTAAAGGATTCAGGTTTTAGGGTCATCTTCAGGTTGGGTCATCCACTTTATGGATCTACAAACTATTTATTTAACAAAATATTATATTTGATCTAAATCTTATTTGGTTAAAATATTTGATATATGGAACTGCAGGGAATTTACTGTAGCTGAAAAATAGTTTGTAAACTTTATTTTTAGTTTTTAAAAGCTTGTATATAGGGGTGTGCTATAATATGAATCGTCTACGATAATATATTGTAATTATTTTAGCAATGTGCGAGCTGAACTTTGAGTTCACTCACTTAGCATAAACCAAACAAAAGCACAACTTACTGAGTCAGAATGTCCCCAATGTTCAAAATATGGGGGTAAAAAATGTCCCTGTATGAGTTGTTTTTATATCATATGATATAGTTAAGCAATATCACACAAACAAGTACAAGGATATTGAATTTTTTTTATATATACAAGATAAAAAACGAAACAAGAAGTTTGTATGAAGTATGTCAGATGTTAGACACTATATTTTAATTTTTGCCAACAAGTAGTTCCAAACCATCTTAAGTATTTAGTTGTCAGTCTAATTATATTTAACACACTGTGATGTTTTTCTTTTTTATAGTTTCATATTTGAATGATGTGTAAAAAGATAGATGTATAAAAATAGTTCTAATTATGTTGTAGATGTCCGTACCCTATTTTTCAGGGAGAGACAAAGACCTGTTCATTGTAACTTGGCGGCTGCACTCAGTTACTTTGGAATGTGACGGAGCGTGCACGTTCAGAATGAGACGAGATATCTGTTACCGGTGCAACAAAGCTGCAACAGCATTATTAAATGAGCTAAACGGACTCTCTTTAAACGTCTCAGTGCTGATGTGATCTCACCTGACACTGAATCATTAAAGTTCATATGCTCTAACCGAACTGCCCTATTCTTATCCCTTGTTGTCTTTCCAGGCACAATCTTGGCCATTCAGACAGAAATGAATTTTTAACATGTGAAAGTGAGGCTCACTGTAATCTCTAATCACATGCCTGCACACCAGTCACACACGTTTTAGTAGGTCTGCAGAGGCCAGTTCTCTCATTACTCTTGTGTCTGCTGCCAGAAGAGAGGGCAACCTCGAGCAGGTTGGTAAGCGAGCACAAAGGCAACGGCCGGGCCATGCAGAGCACCGGTGGATTGTGACGTCTTTCATTACCTTTACAGCTCACCGGGCCAGACCTGCTGCTCGCCTCCGCTCACCCAACCCCACCAGCTGGCAGACGTTTAGGTGTCGGCTTCCCCCGTGTGTGTGCATGTGTGCCGCGGGGGGTAGGTTGAGTTGCCCTAGACACCCTCCGAATCCAGTCGGCGGTCAGCGCAGGTGCAGAGAGGCAGGGTTGACATGGTGCTCCAAAAGGCCATCGCCGCAGCCCGTGAGGGAGACCTACGGGCCCTGAGGGAGCTCGCCGAAACTGGATGTCTAAACGACGCCATTGCAGATGCACAGGGGGCGGGACTGGTGCACCATGCTGCACGCTGTGGTCAGCTGGACTGCCTTTGCTTTCTGGTGACCGAAGCTGGGCTGTCGGCCGACACAAAGGCCCTAAATGGAGCCACGCCTGTCCATGATGCCGCAGCTACAGGTCACACCCGGGAACTAAAGTGGCTGGTACAGGTTGCAAGATGCAATATTAAGGTGAGTGGAGAGTGCAATCCTGTAGTGCGGACAGTTTTATCGAGGGTTGATTTCTCTTTCTTCTGTAGGTCACAAAAGATGATGTTAGGAATATGTTCATGCTGTTCTTTTCCATGCAATCAAACTAGATGGTGTCCAGAGATTTTTTTTAATCTTCAAAAATGACAAAAAACACAATATAAGTAGTCCAAATATGACTTGTGTGCGATAATTGTACTGTATTGTTATTTTTACTCTAGCTCCACCCACCAGACAAAATTCCAACAGTGATATCTAGAGTTAGAGCAGTGGATTTAGATCTTGACACAACTAACCCGAGTTCGAGTCCGACGACTTACTGTCCCATTCTTCTCCCTTTGGTATTTAATAGTGGGAATAATAAGGTCCCAATAAGGCAGCAACCATTTTAATGTTATAAATATGCTCTGAATATGTTGTTTCTTACTGTATATTACTCTGAGATGCAAATAGTATGTATTTGCACAAAGTATAACAGCATAGTGCAAAAAGCCTGATAGTCTTTTCCTCTCTGTTACTTTAAAATCTTTCACTTTCATACGTATTCATATATGAAGCATTACGTTTCACCACTCCTGGTTTAAAGGGTTAGTTCACCCAAAAATAAAAATGAAGTCATTAATTACTCACCCCATGCTGTACCAACCCCGTAAGACCTTCGTTCGTCTTCGGAACACAAATGAAGATATTTTTGATTAAATTGGAGAGGTGGATCACTGCTACATAGGCTGCCTAAAAGATCGAAACTTGACGGCCCAGAAAGTCATTGAAGAAAATGCTTAAATATTCCATATGACTACAGTTGCTCAACTATAAGTAGGGTTGGGTATCGTTTGAATTTGAACGATTCTGATTCCAATTCCTTGTTTCGATTCCGGTTCCTAACGATTCTCGATTCCGATTCTTTTAAGAGGCAGGGTCAAAAAAGTTTAGCTAACCTTGCTAACCAACGGTCTTTCTGAAGGAAATAATCCTTTCTGAAGGAAATACTCATTTTGTCACAAATTTTGCATTTTGCCGACATTTCGTTATTTTTAGAAAAGTGAAGCCACACTTTGGACCGCCGACGTAAGCTACTCATGTTCGACTCGCGCGGTTATACCAACACTTCCGGTAGACGCTTCTTCGTTGGTGTTCAGCAGTTTCTTCTTCCGCTCGGCGGACTGTGAATATCGAAACAAGGAATCGAAATTTTAACTTTTGAACAATTCCGGGAAAAACGAAAAGTTAGTCCCGGTTCCAATCGATACTCGACTTAGTTGAAAAAACGTGACCCTCCCCAAAACTTTTGAAATGGTATTATTCCACAGAAGCCAACATAACAGATTTAAAACAACTTGAGGGTGAGTGAAACAGTTTTCATTTTTGGGTGAACTATCCCTTTAATGAAATGCCTGACAGCACAGTTATGATATTTATCCATAGATGAGGTCAATAACGCCCATTCCTGCTAATGAAATACATCCTGGACTTTGCCGTAATGTATAAACTTTGTGTATGATGCAAACCACTAACCAAAAGCAAGAATATAATTGGTAAGCAACACCTGCTCCAAATATAGCACCTTACATACTGTAAGTAGTTCTCCCCGTCCAGAAACTGTAGAACGGTGTAAATGGTGTGATTACATCACTTTCCCTTGCTCTGTTTACTCTTTGCTCAGTAGTATTGCATGACCACTGTAATCATGACCAGATGGGTTAGAGGGGGCTCAATCTAACCGTTAATGCTATTTGTTTACCAGGGGAGAATAGGCCATACTGTTCCTCCGAGACACACACACACACATACACACCGCCTGTTCTCACACTAATGCAAACCAGCGCAACATCGGCAACCTCTTGATCTAATTTATGGCCAGCTGTGTTGTATTAAAGTAGATGTTTTAAGTGCCTTGTTATCACGAACTAAAGTGATAACAATATTCCAGGTTGGTGGTCTTGCTTGGAGTTCATCAGAGTTTTTTTTAAGCCTGTGCTTGCCACAGTGAGGTCAAAGTTGTACAAGGTTGAATTATTAATGAACATTTCCTTGGTCTGATTAAATAAAGATGGCTACACTAATTTGATCACATTGGTGGAATAGAGGAGTGATGTGTCAGCAGCAGCAGATTTAGTAGAATGGATTTTATGGTGACATCATGAGCTGACCTCTATCAAACTGAATGTTCTTTTTGGTTATTATGAACTCATTTTGTATTCTCACTTCAAAAATAATAGCATGTAATAATTTTTCCTTTAGCTTCCTTCTGCTTATGCAAACTGTGAAATCTGGCGTAATCGTCAAATTAATTGAGGATAAAAATCTTTTAGAAGTGAACTATTTCCATACATGTCAGTTTCATATGATTTTGGAAACTTTTGTACCAATTTCAAAATATTGTTTGTTTCTAAAAATGTTATGTGGTGTAACCATCAAGTAAAAAGTGATTAAAAAATGTGTTTAGAACTTAATCGTTAATATGTCAAAATATAAAATATATTTTTCAAAGGAAATAAAATGTACATTATTGTGAATTGTTAATTCATAAATATTACATTTCACCTCATAAAAAGGTTTTATGACTTATTGACGCAATCTTGAGGTTCTGCATGGGTGTTTTCTATGAAATCTTATCCTGGATTTCTTTTCAAGAATGTAATTATTTTTCGTCTTAACGCTTTTTTCTTCAATATGCTAAGGACACCTGTCTCACCGTGACATTTTTTACATTATGCTGCTAAAAAAAGATCAAAATAATGAACACAAATTAACACCATAAAAGAGGTAGAATACATTGTATGTATACTGTAAATGGTATGTTTAATGTATTTTTTATTTATTTTTAAATTAATAGGGCAATGCATATATTATAAATACAAATATAGTAAAAGCATCTGTTCAGAACAGTCGTAGGAAATGAAACTTTTTGTGTGCAACAAAGAAAGTAATTTAATAAATTGTTTATGACTGTTGGTATTTGTTTGTTTGTTTGTATTCAGGATCAGGATTCTGGCGGGGCCACTCCGCTCCATCTCGCTGCTCGGTTCGGGAAGGCGGAAGCTGTCCACTGGCTGTTATCTCATGGGGATGGAGCAGAAGTAGAAACCAACTGTGGTGCTCTTCCTGCCCACTATGCTGCAGCAAAGGGTGACCTCACCTGTTTGAAGCTGATGATTGGTCAAGCTCCAGGGTACAGTGTTACAACTCAGACACTTACTAATGAACGAGATAAATCTCATGTGGCAGAGGTGGATGAATAGAAGCATGTGACAAATTGTTCTGGGTCACTAATCTTGTGGGTCACACGTCTTGAGTTCTTTGATTACAATGAGTGTATTTTTAAAAACAGATCCAATTACTTTTTGTAAGCACAGCTTAACATTTATCTGAAGCTGATAGACGTTTTTGTTCATTATGGTGATGTGTTATCTATTCATGTATTGACTGCACAGAGCCATCTACACATTTCAAAGCTCAGCCACTTATAATTGGAACAGCATGTGCCAAAAAAGCTGCTCAGTAATGTTTTCAACAGGTACCTATTATAATTTCTTTATATGATTATGGCCTGGTTTCACAGACAGGGCTTTGAGTAAGCCAGGATTAGGCCTTAGTTCAATTAGGACTTTTAAGTAGCTTTTATAAACATGTTAAAACCGCTCAAATATACAGTTTAGTCTGGGACTATGCTTAAGAGATAGTTCACACAAAAATAAAAAAATCTATCATTAATTATTCACCCTCATGTTGTTTCATACAAGAAGACTTTCGTTCATCTTCAGACCACAAATGAAGATTTTGGAGGTTTTTTTTATGAAGTTTGAGCGATTTCTGTCCCTCCATTGACAGCTATGCAACTACCACTTTGACTCTTTAACAGTTCATAAACAGATCGTAAAACTAATCCATATGAATTGGGCAGGTTAGTCCAAATTTTCTGAAGATTCACAATCACTTTATATTATGAACAGATTGAATTTAGACTTTTATTCACATCAGTGAACATAAACAGAAGCTCAACTGAACCTGCTTGACTTACGAGAACAAACCTCTTGCGGAAGCGCAAATGTGCAGCGTAACACTCAAGAATGAACCTTATTGGTTCTTATGAAAGCTTAAATGTGCTGTGTAACACTCAAGAATGAATCTCATTGGCTCTTGCTGATGCTCAAAGGTGCTTCGTAACACACAAATTTGAACCTCGTTTGTTCTCACACGTCACGCGAACATGCATGAACTTCCATTTAACACAACTGATGTGTGAGTTGATTAATTATATGTGAATAAAAGCCTAAATTCATTCTGTTCATCATATAAAGTGATCGAATCTCTTCAGAATATTTGGACTAAACCACTCAATTCATTTGGAAATATAAATAATAAAAAAATAAGATTATTAAAAGAAACAAAGATTATTAGAGTATGTTTTCCAAGAATACACTATTTCCAATTTGGTAACATTTTATAAAAAAAAAAAGTATACAGTAATAAAGTATTTACAAATAATTTGCAAATTATTAATTTATAGTCAATTAACTATGGTGACCAGATTTCTCATGGTGGAAAACAGGACGGAATTGACAGGCACATTGTTAAAATACATTGGTTAGGATTAGGGGATAGAACATACAATTTGTACAATATAAAAATCAATACTTCTATGGAAAGTCCCTATAATACATAGAAACCATGTTTGTTTATTTGTGTGTGTGTGTTTTATTTATGTATCATTCATTTATTTGCAAGGACAGTGCATGTTAACATAACAGCTCAAAAATATGCCAGAGTTAGCCAAAAGTTTTCATCTGTAGTCTTAGGCCAGAAGTACAGTAGGCAATTTTTAGTACAATTTTAAATTGTAAAAAAAGTACAGTTTTAAATGCTAAACAAATATTTGTGCACTTAATAAGATTTTCCCAACTTATTAAATTGTATTTTGACAGAATATCGCAGTGGTGAAAATGACATGGTTTCTTAGAAATTTAAGTGTTTGTTTGTATTGGTTTCAAAGTGGTGTGGTTGGCCTGGAACCAGCTGGTAAGTCATATGCAAAAAGATCAGTGAATGGATAAACATTTTGGCTGCTCGGTTGGACATTGAGTTTCTGATAAATCAAAAATTAGATTTTACTTTCTTGACAGTTTTGGAGATATGAGAATTAAAGTTAAGTTTGGAAATACTGAATACCGAAATACTTAAATTCTGTAGCTATTTTAAGTTTTTTACCATCATATTACAATGTCCAGATTTGCTGTGGAGTTGGTAGTTTTAGTAAAAAAACATACCAACTGTCTTGGAGACATTTAAAGGGACTCATGGGCTGGAGCGGGTTCTGGAGAGGACTCATGGGCTGGAGTGGACTCACGGGCTGGAGAGGACTCACGGCCTGGAGTAGACTCATTGGCTAGAGCGGGTTCTGGAGAGTACTCATAGGCTTATGGGCTGGAGTGGGCTCTGGAGCAGACTCATGGACTAGAGTGGGTTCTGGAGAGTACTCATGGGCTGGAGTGGGCTCTGGAGCAGACTCATGGACTAGAGTAGAGTGAGTTCTGGAGAGTACTCATGGGCTGGAGTGGGCTCTGGAGCAGACTCATGGACTAGACTAGAGTGAGTTCTGGAGAATACTCATGGGCTGGAGCGGGCTCTGGAGCAGACTCATGGACTAGACTAGAGTGAGTTCTGGAGAGTACTCATGGGCTGGAGTGGGCTCTGGAGCAGACTCATGGACTAGACTAGAGTGAGTTCTGGAGAGTACTCATGGGCTGGAGTGGGCTCTGGTGCAGAGTCATAAACTAGAGTGGGTTCTGGAGAGTACTCATGGGCTGGAGTGGGCTCAGAAGCAGACTCGTGGACTAGACTAGAGTGAGTTCTGGAGAGTACTCATGGGCTGGAGTGGGCTCTGGAGCAGACTCATGGACTAGAGTGAGTTCTGGAGAGTACTCATGGGCTGGAGCGGGCTCTGGAGCAGACTCATGGACTAGAGTGAGTTCTGGAGAGTACTCATGGGCTGGAGTGGGCTCTGGAGCAGACTCATGGACTAGACTAGAGTGAGTTCTGGAGAGTACTCATGGGCTGGAGCGGGCTCTGGAGCAGACTCATGGACTAGAGTGAGTTCTGGAGAGTACTCATGGGCTGGAGCGGGCTCTGGAGCAGACTCATGGACTAGAGTGAGTTCTGGAGAGTACTCATGGGCTGGAGTGGGCTCTGGAGCAGACTCATGGACTAGACTAGAGTGAGTTCTGGAGAGTACTCATGGGCTGGAGTGGGCTCTGGTGCAGAGTCATGGACTAGACTAGAGTGAGTTCTGGAGAATACTCATGGGCTGGAGTGGGCTCTGGAGCAGACTCATGGACTAGAGTGGGTTCTGGAGAGTACTCATGGGCTGGAGCGGGCTCTGGAGCAGACTCATGGGCTGAAGAGCAGTGTGTGGCCCAAACACACAAAATTGCCATGACCACCTCTGGCACACGCAGACTTGTACCACCGCAGAGATTCCAGCTGCTCGCACCTACGTAATCGGTGTGTCCTCCAAACTGGAAACCAGTCTGAAATGCCTTGGTGTGGCGAGCAGGACGAGCCTAAGGGCCGTGGGAGAACGACACCTTGATAGCTTAATTAGAAAGATAACATTAATGTGGCGTCCATGATGGTAATCCACAATCGTAATCTAAAAAACAGGGAATTAGTCCAAGGAATAACAGAGTCCAGGGCAGAGAGAAAATCGAGAAATCCAAGGGAACAGGCAGGTAATCACAATGCACTACAGACACATACAAGACACATAGCAATGAACGACTGAATTGACCAGGCTTATGGTGCGTTCAAAATTTGTATTTACGTGGTGGGAAGTCGTCTTTACGACTGCAGGTGCGTCACTTTTGTCAGAGTAAGATGGCGGTGTATTTTCTCTTAATTAATTACACAAAAATACAGCAAGGTTCTTAAACTCATGTGTGAGTTTCACTCGTGTAAAAAATGTGTGAGTGATAATGAACAAGAGGGGTGGGCCCTCTGGTGGGCAAACAGGGCACTCCAAAGGAAAGAGACATAGATGGATTTATGGCCGCTAACCTGGCTGAATACAATGGCCACTTTGAGTGTGCCAGATACCTTCGCTCTGTGGAGAGAAATGTAAGGATTATTTCTTACTTCTTTTGGGGATTGTTCTTACAAATGTCTTTCTGAATCCTGATGCACGCATAAGACACTGGTATTATTTGAAATTTCATGCTGCTCATTTCATGCTGTCTTGATTGTGAATGTGACTTATATGATATATTAGGGGTGTAACGGTTTAGCTGGTGATCGTGAGAGTGGTATAGTTAGGACGAAATAGAACCATGATTGTGTAAGGATTTGGCTACTTAAACTTAATATACAGCCAGGCCAGGGGAATATATTTATTAGCCTCAAGGGTTAGAAAATCCCATGTGAGAATCAGAGAGCTATAATGGATGCACCTTATCAATCATACTGGAAGTGAACAGTTTCAGCTGCTGCTCTCTGTTACTGAACCCAAAGTCCTGAGCCCTTCACACCTCGAGAGATTGGCACTATGTTAGAGCTTTTGGAATAACAGTTTTACTGATTTTAGAGTAAAATAAGGTTTGTATAATAGACAAATCAACTACCAAATAGATGTGAATTTACATGCTTGGTGAATAGTACAACATTTATATGACATTTATTTATTTTTTTAATCAAGTTCCAAACTGCCATAGCCAGTCAGTTGCTCCTGAAAGATGTGTATTTTTTGAAGGCCGTAGGGGTTTCTGCTGGTGAAGCTTCTTCTGGTGACGATTTTTTTTTTTATTGTTTTAAAAGGTTTTGTTACTTGTATTCTGTAAGGCCCCATTATATTTATCAAAAGTGACAGTACAACTTTTATAATGTTACAAAAGATTTATATTTGTCTTCTTTCAAAAACAATACTTGCTAAAAACTGCTATTCTTAAAAACTTAGAAACCTCCTGAGGGAACCTATGGTGAATTAGCCTTCTGTGTTGGCCTACAAATTGATGTCGTGACTGAACAGCTCTATTGAACTTTGCATTAACTTTACATTAAAGTGATTAATATCCAGATTGTAATTGGTTTAACAGTTGTGGACATTCTGGCTGAAAAAGGTCTTCCTTTGCTCTGTTTACCCTTATAAAATAGTTGATTTACCAGACCTTATATCGAGATTTCTTTAGCACATGTTTGAATCATGATTAAATCCAATGAGTGAATCTCGTTTTTGGCCACAAGTCGAGATCGAGACCAGTGACACAGTGGTTGATTGAAGGAGGAATGCATGTCATCCATAAAACACAGGAATACCAATAGCAGTGAGAGATTTCACTTCACTTCAGATTTTCAGATCTTTTAGAGTGAGATTCATATCAGGCCTCAAAAACCCACTTAAAATATCAAATTATGCTTGTTTGAATAAACATAAATGGATCTTTTTTTTTTCAGGTCTGTTAATCGACAGACTAATATGGGTGCCACACCGCTCTATCTGGCCTGCCAGGAGGGACATCTGCATGTTGTGGAGTATCTTGTGAGAGACTGTGGAGCTGACTTTCATCTAAGAGCCAAAGATGGCATGACGCCATTGCATGCTGCAGCTCACATGGGCCACCATGCACTGGTGGTATGGCTGGTGGGTTATACATTTACCTACACGCATTTACGCTTCGGTAACATGTTGTAGTAGAGATCTACTACAGGTTTACAAGTGAATAAAACTTGTCTGGTCTATTGCAGGCATCCTTCACAGACATCAACCTGTCTACCCAAGATAATGAAGGGGCGACTGTTTTACACTTTGCTGCCAGTGGGGGGCATCATTGCATCTTGGAGACATTGTTACAAATGGGATCAAAGGTCAAAAAGGATTACTGGGGTGGCACTCCTCTACATGATGCAGCAGAGAATGGGGAAATAGAGGTGGGTTTAAATTAGGATGCGAGTCTGTTGTGTGGTGTCTAAAATAGAATTGATGTTAATTATGCATTCTAAATCTTAACTACAGTTATAACTTTGCTCCGTATAAATAATGTTTAATAATTAAAGGATTAATTATAATATTTTTTCAGTGCTGTCGAATCCTATTGAGTCACCAGATCAGCCCAAAGGAAAGAGACATAGATGGATTCACGGCCGCTAATCTGGCTGAATACAATGGCCACTTTGAGTGTGCCAGATACCTTCGCTCTGTGGAGAGAAATGTAAGGATTATTTTTTACTTCTTTTAATCAAAAAGGTTTAGGGATTGTTCTTACAAATGTCTTTCTGAATCAGCCTGAGACACAGGTATGGTATTATTTGAAATTTCATGCTGTTCACGTCTTGATTGTGGAAATACTGAAATAGGTGACTTAGCATAAATCAAATCATATATTTATGATTTGCTGTTGCTTCAATGCATTTAGAGGTTTGGTCCTGGTCAAGACAATCTCCTGAACTCCAAACTGAATGTCAGAATGAGAAAGAAAAGTGATTTAAGCAATTTTGAGTGTGGCATGGTTAGTGGTGCCAGACAGGCTGGTCTGAGTATTTCATAATCTGCTCAGTTACTGGGATTTTTGCGCAAAACCATTTCTAGGGTTTTGGTGTGAAAAGGGAAAAACATCCAGTATGCGGCAGTCCTGTGGGCGAAAATGCCTTGTTGATGCTAGAGGTCAGAGGAGAATGGGCCAACTGATTCAAGCTGATAGAAGAGCAACTTTGACTGAAATAACCACTTGTTACAACCGAGGTATGCAGCAAAGCATTTGTGAAGCCACAACACGCACAACCTTGAGGCGGATGGGCTACAACAGAAGACCCCACCGGTTACCACTCATCTCCACTACAAATAGGAAAAAGAGGCTACAATTTGCAAGAGCTCACCAAAATTGGACAGTTCAAGACTGGAAAAGTGTTGCCTGGTCTGATGAGTCTCGATTTCTGTTGAGACATTCAGATGGTAGAGTCAGAATTTGGCGTAAACAGAATGAGAACATGGTTCCAATGTCTTGTTACCACTGTGCAGGCTGCTGGTGGTGGTGGTGGTGGTGTAATGGTATGGGGGATGTTTTCTTGGCACACTTTAGGCCCCTTCGTGCCAATTGGGCATCGTTTAAATGCCACGGCCTACCTGAGCATTGTTTCTGTCCATGTCCATCCCTTTATGTCCACCATGTACCCATCCTCTGATGGCTACTTCCAGCAGGATAATGCACCATGTCACAAAGCTTGAATCATTTCAAATTGGTTTTTTGAACATGACAATGAGTTCACTGTACTAAAATGGCCCCCACAGTCACCAGACCTCAACCCAATAGAGCATCTTTGGGATGTGGTGGAACAGCAGCTTTGTGCTCTGGATGTGCATCCCACAAATCTCCATCAACTGCAAGATGGTATCCTATCAATATGGGCCAACATTTCTAAAGAATGCTCTCAGCACCTTGTTGAATCAATGCCATGTAGAATTAAGGCAGTTCTGAAGATGAAAGGGGGTCAAACACAGTATTAGTATGGTGTTCCTAATAATCCTTTAGGTGAGTATATATATAGTTTGTTTTACAAGTCATTTTGAACAGTGCTTTTTGAAGTTAAAGTCAGAATAATGTTGTAATGTTCGAGGTCCGACTAAGATGATCAATAAACAAAAAGGTTCTAACCAAACAACATGACATCATGACTTTTGCGTAAACCTACACGCCACTTTCGAGTCAAGTGGCGTGTTATCTCTACGCATTTTGAGCTATCCGCGTGTATGCGCGTGTATGCACGTGTATGTCTACGCCATTAACGTTCGCGTCATTCCGCGTGTCCGTACACGCCGTCACATGTCCAGTCATAAATGCCATTAACCCCAGTGACGGTTAAGTTTAGGGACAGGGTTGAGGTAAGTCATATATTTATATAACATTAAGTCGACGGCGTTCATAAACATGCTGAAAAGCGATTATCCGTCTTGATAGCACGCCAAAAATGGAAATACGAATTGCCGTGTCATACACACGCTACTTCATGAGATCAGTCTGAACCAAAAGTATTTAGTTTGTAAAACAAGCTCAGGTAATCCATGAAATAAGGCAACGTAACAGCGTGTAACATACGACTGCAACTATCTAAAGGAAATAAGAAACTTAAATACACAATGATTGACTCAAAGACTAAAATGATCGTTCAATGAGTGTCCATGGCAACTAAAGGCTGGTGGGAACACAAGAAAGAGGTAACTGAAAGTCCAAAATGAAAATGAAAACAAAGGGAAAATGTGAAAAATGTCTTCTAAAACTATTAGAATTGACCTGAAAGATAATTTGTGGTCAAATGCAGGAGAGTGTTAAAGGAATAGTTCACTCAAAAATTTCAACTATCTCATAGTATCTCACCCTCATGCCATCCTAAGCATATTTGACTTTCTTCTGTCAGTGGAACACAGAGTTATATTAAATAATATACTGGGTCTTCCCAGCTTTGTAATGGCATTGAATAGTGCCAATTTTGTAATGGCATTGAACAGAGTTTTTGACGCTCCAAAAAATGCATCTATCCATCATAACAGTGATCGATACGACTCCAGTGGGTAAATAAATTCCTTCTGAAACGAAACAATGTTTTTTTTGTTTGTTTTTTTGTTTTGTTTTTTAAGAAAATATTCATATTTATAACTTTATAAACTATAATCACTGGCTAAGCTTAGGTGAGAATAGACGCCTCTCATGAAAACCATGTAACTCTCTTGTGAACGAGCGTAGGGCCTTTGGCAGAAGCCAGTGATTATAGTTTATAATGTTTTAAATATGGATATTAAACTTTGTTTCACCTTTTGCTTAAATTAACTATTCCTTTAACCCTCTGATTTATTAATTATCAAATAAATATTTATGTTCAAATGACATTTTTAGTCTTTTACAGATCTGTCACCTTGCATTAAAGGTGTAATTTAAGTCAATGTCAATTTGTAGATAATATTAAAAATAATATGACCATTTAAACCATAAACCTACATTATAATTAAAAAAATGAAATGTAATATTTCAAAGTCATTACTGTAGATGATTTGTCAGTAATGTATATAAAAATCCATGAATAATTGCACAATGAAATTTTAACTTTGATCCTATTCTACAAGTTTTTACCTCACTTCATTTGTTGGAACAAAAGGTATACGTATGTACTGTACATATTGCAGATGTAATGCATCGGATGGTTAAATATCTTTCATGAAGTGTCACTAGACAAACTCAGAAAGCAAAAGCAACATTTTTTCAAAATTAATTTCTTGCCTTGAAGGATCTGAAATCAGATTTCTTGATTGATGTGTTTTGACTGACATGTCACACCAGGAGCGTCTGTGAAAATCAGGCCAGTAACTTTTGAGGTGTCATGTAGCACCCACTTTCTAAGAAGAGGCTTTTGTGTGCGGTGTACCTTAATGGCCTTTCAGCCTTCTTGTTTCTTGAGGTAAATAAGATACTGCTCAATTTAAATCATACATTTTCAAGGGTGAACATGGTAGTGCTAGTGAGACGGGCACAACGACTGAACCGTATAGGAAAATAAATTAATTCCACATTTTGAGCACAAAGTTGATGGATCAGTCTATGGGGTATTCTGCTGTTCTGGTGATTTACAGTACTGTATCTCACAACTATGCGTTCTTTCTTTTCTGGTTTGAAGATGTCCATCTGCGTTAATAGGCGGTAGAAATAGCAGCTGTTTTTGCTGTTCCCATTCAAGTTTTTGTCTTGGATTTCCTCCAACATACCTTGCTTAGCTGATAAAACACATTTAACGAGCTAATACTGAATGTTTGAGTTAAAATCCATATGAAAAATTTTAGAGGAACTGAATATTAATTTTCGTTAAGTAAACATGTTGTATAGGCCATACATTTCTTTTATTTAAACCTTATGTTGGTTACTCAGCTGTTGAATTGTAAGAATATTACTGACAAATTTATGACAATGCAAGCTGATTTTTTTTATGGACGATTTGTTAGTTGAACCTAGTTTTCCAAGTTTCCAACCATAAGGCAAGTTCTTGATATACTGTAAATGTCAATGTTTCAAATGAATTGTACTCTAAGTTTGAAAAAACAAAGCCAGATCTAGGACTTGAAACAGTGTAATTCAATCAACCAATTAAAGCCAATAAAGAATTCAATCAAGTTTCATTAATTTTAAGGTACCGTATCTGTGATTCCACAGAATTAATGACATGGTCTCCAGTAACCTTACTCACACTCTTCCATAGATCTAATGCAGACATATAAGCTCCCTGTGAACATGGGCATGAATAAATCAGCAATTCATTGCTCCTATATCGATGTGAGGCTCAGGGTGCCACTAGACTTCAAAAATTAAGTCGACCTGTCCCAACAATAGAGATCTAATTAGCGAAGGGAGGCAGTTGAAGCATCAGATGCTGCCATTCGCAGTCTCTCTATGTACTGGGGGCGTATCAGTTACCTTCTCACCACCAGCCTAGCTCAGGTAGAGGGCCGGGGGCTGAGCCGGTTATGGGATCCACAGGGTTTGGTTTCAGGGTTTTTACCATTCTAATGCTTGGAAACAGATACTTGATCTATCAAATCAGTTGGAGAACAGGATGTTTGTTGGCTTCAAATGTGCATCTGATTGAAAACTACCGTTACCACTACCATTGAAAAGCTAAGAAAAAAAGGGCACCTATTATGTTACTTTTTACTAGATGAAAAATAATTCATGATGTCCCCAGAGTGTGTAAGAAGTTTTAGCTCAATATACCCCATAGATCATAAAATTGCCAATTTTGGGGGTGAGCGAAAAAAATGCTGTTTTTGTGTGTGTCCCTTTAAATGAAAATGAGTTGCTGCTAAGAAAATGGTGGAGCCTAGTGTTGCCAGATGCACGGTAATTATTGTATTTGTACGATAGTTTTGACTTCTATGATGTACTATCAATAATGAAAAAAAACACATCATTTACGATAATTTCAGAATTGTGTGACAATTAAAGGAGAACTCCGGCGAACAATGAACTTTTGGTCTTATAAAACATCGGTTCCTCGTTAATCGTTCTCTGTGGTTTGTTTTCATGATAATCGAATGTAAAGAGTTTTATCTCTAAAAACTGTTTAGCGTATAATGCCAGTACTGGGGGCAAAAATGAAATCGCTGGTTTATACCACTAACAAGGCTCAAAAGAGCTCCGCACTAACACAGTAACATAACAAGGCTCTATACATGCAAAACGAAGCATTGACAACTTTGTAAGTGCACAGACCGTTTAATAAGAACATAAGTTATAAAGCCCGTTTACTTCGTGTATAAATACAGAAGCCATCTTAGGAAATAGTCTCGATAAGTCGATCCCCGAACGTCGTGCTGAGTGAGCTGAACTGTATGGAGTTCAACGAACTTCTGAACTGTATGAACGGCGTTCGGGGATCGACTTATCGAGACTATTTCCTAAGATGGCTTCTGTATGTATACACGAAGTGAACGGCCTTTATAACTTATCTTCTTATTAAACGGTCTGTGCACTTACAAAGTTGTCAATGCTTCGTTTTGCATCTATGGAGCCTTGTTATGTTACTGTGTTAGTGCGGGGCTCTTCTGAGCCTTTTTAGTGGTATAAACTAGCGATTTCATTTTAGTTGGTCAATGCCCCCAGTACTAGCATTATACACTAAACAGTTTTTAGAGATAAAACTCTTTACATTCGATTATCATGAAAACAAACCTCAGAGAACGATTGACGAGGTACCGATGTTTTATTAGACCAAAGGTTCATTGTTCGCCGGAGTTCTCCTTTAAAATGATGGTTGTTGTAATCATAGGGAAATCTATACTCATTGATCTAGCTGTGGATTGTACATCTGCTGTGAGAAGAACGTGAACGTGGTGTTACACTGAGGTTGATATTTTAGCATTAAAGTAATTTTCATGTCGTGTCAAAAAGTTTTTGGTTAATATATAGCTGTACTCTGTACGTTTGACTCGTGTACGATAATTCTCTTCCAAATATGATGATTTTGAGCTTTTGGTAGGCTACGGTATTGGGCATTTCCAATCTGGCAACACTAGCTTCAAGAGCTAATTCTCTCTCACACAGTAAATTGTTAGAAACTGTAGATATTCAGTTCGACTCAGAGTTGATGTTGATACCAACTGCCAAGAGAATATATGCTGCATGGAGATACAACAGGTATAGTTTAGTTTAATTACGGTCATAACTTATGTTGTCACCTTGCTTTCACCTTGCAGTTGTCACCTCTGTCTGAATGATGGCCAAAACTTTTCTAATAAGTTTTATTTATTATTTAAAAACACTGCAAGAGCTGAATAAATCACAGTACAAGAAGTGCGTATTAAAGTCTTATCCATAAACTCTCTTTCCATTTCATTTTGAACTCTCTCTCCAACCATGAATAAAAGAAAACCGCTCGTTACAACTAACAGTAAACAAATATATACAGACGCTAAGCATTTATTTTCCAAGATGGCTCCTGTCTCTATACACGAAGTGAACTGTCTTTATAACGTATCTTCTTATTAAACGGTCTGTACACTTACAAAGTTCTCAATGCTTCGTTTTGCATGTATGGACCCTCATTATGTTACTGCGTTAGTGTGGGGCTATTTTGAGCATTGTTAGTGGTATAAAAGCGATTTCTTTTTACTTAGTAAATGCCCCCAGTACTAGCGTTATAGACGAATCCGGCGAAAAAACCGGAAGTAAGCGGGCGCCATTACTGAGATGTTACTGGGTAGCGTTGCTCCATTGCCTTCTATTGTTTTATTTGCAACTTGCGTCCACATGAATAAACAGCCCGCGATTTACGACTGTCACTAACGTTACAACGCTAGCCCTTGTATAATGTCGAGTGGGTAAACAGTTTCCGTTATAAATTGTTTCAATGGTGGCAGTAAAATTTCAATTTTGAAGAGAAAACATTGTGAATACCCCGGGTCGACTGCCCCTGTCAGGTGCCGTACGGTTTACACAGATTTCCTGGGCGACTACAAGACGCGGACATTCGCGTATAATAACAATTATTTAATGACATAAGTAAAAAAATATAATAAATGTGTGATATATTGATCAGCAAAATCTCCTCTCTTGCTATTTTTTCTATTTAATTAACATGCTATGGTCATTAAACGGCTTTCCTGAGCTAAATGTAACGTTATGTGACATAATTGTTCTCCTGCTGTTATATTGACCTCTTTCCATGGTTTAAAAACACTAGTTGGTCGATATTGTGTATACTTTCTAGCTGTAACGTTACCTTACCCATGCCCGTTGCAATGTAAAAATGAGATAAATAATGAACACAAATGAAAAACATGAATTTGTTTATTTGATTTAATTTATTTATTTATTTATTGTTGCCAAATGGACAGATCTTTTTTAGTTTATTCGGTAGCAAACGTTAGCCTAGCTAGCTTGCCAAGCTATTTTCATAAATAATCTGTAAGATCGTTTGTACCTTCATCTGTGACTGGAGGCCAATGTCCAACATCATCAACCCAACAAGTCTGCCTGGCTGTAGCTGTCATCGAGGGTGCGTTATCACCTTATCTCCGAGGTTTGTTTACATACCGGTGCATATGTCTATGCCGTGTGACAGCTCAGTAATGGCGTCGCCACAAGATGGCAGCCTACACAAGAACGCTCGTCGGATTCGTCTATACGCTAAACATTTTTTAGAGATAAAACTCTTTACATTCGATTATCATGAAAACAAATCTCAGAGAACGGTTGACTTGGTACCAATGTTTTATTAGACCAAAGGTTCATTTTGCGCCGGTGTTCTCCTTAAAAGTCCCCCTTTAGTCAATTGTATCCCTTTAAACTCATCTTTGATCACCACAATGACATATTTAAACGTTTTTTTTTGTTTGTTTGTTTGTTTGTTTTTCCCCTTGAAACGGTATAATTACTTGAATACAACTCTACACAGTTCTAGCCTGCCTCCTCTCACTCACACCAGCTTAGAGATCCACTTGTTGAGGATCATATGTTGATGTGATTGGTTACAAGGTAGTGACGTCAGAAACACCAGCAATTTCAAACTGCGTTTTTGAGACTGTCTTTGGTTCACTCCAGTTTTAAGTAAAAAATACTCAGCAATGGTGGTGACTTGTGAATTTGCACATGGTTTGTCTTAAAGCACATTAAAAACATCAGACAGACATAAAAACAACATTAAAAACTTGATTTTCACCATACACGGGGACTTTAATATATGAGATAATTTGACTTTTCTATGACAAGGCTAGAAAAACGTATGAAAAGATAAATATTTTCATTTAAAATATGTATACACCTTGTGTGTGTATACTCAAATTAATTAAATGTGTAAGGAAAATATGTTATTACTTTTTACTTTTTAGAGTTTTTTTAAATTGAACCTTTTCTTGAAAATTGTATATTTTCTTTTTCTAAACCGCATGAACCATGCAAGAATGCAAAAAGTACATTTATAAGAGCTTGCCACATGTTTTAAACCAGACTAAAGATTTTTCTTTTCTTTTTTAATGGCCACTTTTATATATATTGACTCAAAAATGGTTCCCATTCAGACCTCCCACTGGAAATAACTCTGAATGGTCCATAGCATTATTTCTTCTGGTCCGCTTACAGTATTCCAAGTTGTAGTGTACTTCACAAGGTTTTATTCCACCTCAGAGTGCTCAGGACAGGTCATCTCATTTCCTAACAGTGCCTATAATGGATTGTTTGGGCTTCTGGCCAGAGAGTTGCGTGCTAGGTATTTCCTCATGTTTTGGTTTCATCCCAAAGAGGTCACCCTCCCTGAGCACGGCCCTCCGCTCAAAGTGTGAGTGCCTTCTCCCCGAGACAGCTGCAATCAAATAAACAGATCAAGGGTTTATTTTACAACACGCATATATGCTTTCCTCCCATCCTATTCAGGCAGGGAATTGAGAGGCCAGCTGTATTAAATGTGTCTCTTCTGGTTTATTTCAGTACAACAACAAAAAATTGTTCTAGATTGGGATTTGTTCTTATTGCGATGTTCAGTTTAGCTCTGTGGTTTGTTTATTGCAGGTGCTTTCAAGCATTATAAAAAACCCTTTGGGTTTGGATCAGCAGGAAGCCTTTGTTGAAATGCCAGTGCTAAACGGCCACTAGGGGGTGGTAAGGGAGCTATTTGTTTATGAGCTTACCCCCATGAGAAGAATCTTTCAACGTGTTTCTCATCAAACGTTCAGTCATATCTCAAGAATGCTCTGATTGCTTTGACCTTTAGTGGTCCGCTACACATGTGTTTACTACTTAACTGAGAATGTGCACACACAAAAGGTTTTGTATTATACTTTTTGTGCACCTGCAGATGCAGGGTTTGCTATAAGAATTCTTGATTTCATAATTTCTTCTGTCTTTTTCCTCAAAGAGAGTTGTTCTCATGTCGTTTTGCTTTGGGAACCAGTTTGTACATTGCAGATGGGAAGTGCCTCCCAATACAGTGTCATATTAAAGTATATTGACATGAACTTTTGATGAGTTGTTCATGGTTTTAACAGATAAGGGCAATGCTGCATCTGGATCATGATTTTTTGTACTTTCACATGCTCTGAATTGGATGGAGAATGTACTTCTCGGCCATTAATGAATGTGTACGTTATGAACATATTCTAGGACAATTTTACATCCCCCATCTTGATATTGTTCTTTTACATCCCCCATCTTGCCTTATGGGATATAGCAAATTGTCCATTGGTTTCATTGTCCCTCATGTCCATTGTCCCTCAGCAGATGTAGAAGGCCATCTGGTTATTATTCACCTACTGAATCATGAATACTGAGAATTTGGATATTCTCCTTAATTGACTTGCCGTTTTTTTTTGCATACTGTATAATCGCAAAGTATGCATATTCAGATGTAGGGCATGTCCTATTTTGACTTGCTTCTACAAACTGAAAAATTCATTTGCAGCAAAATAGCATAAATTTGAATTGGCCTTTGATGTTTACAACAAAATCTTAATCTGAGACATGATTTATTTCTGTAGTATTTTACTCTGAATAGTTATACTTGTTATTTTTACTAGATTCTATTCTATTTTCATCATTGACATTTCTAAAAAGCACAGGGGTCAATGACCTATAAGAGTGTCTAAATTAAAGCTACACTGTGTAACTATTTTAGTTTATTCTTAGCTAAAAATACTTAGTTCTTTCAAAAATATATGTGCTTATTAATGTATATTTACTTCATTCAAGTAATAAAGTATTCTCGTGAGTGTATATGCCATTGAAAATACATACGGGTAAGGGGTTCTAATGTCGGTCGCCATGTTGTCCCTCCATCTTGAAAGTACATTAGCCAAAGAGGGACATACCCGTTAATTCAAGCTTCACTTTTCGCGTTTACGTTTGAGTTAACACTCATGGACGAGGTCGAACTGGAAGCCATGTTAATCTTGAACTACATTGGCCACCGTAGGAGTTAAAACGAATTGAGAGGAACAGAAACTAATATTCACTGGATGGTCATACACCTTTTCACCGCTAGATGGGGTAAAAACCACACAGTGTAGCTTTAAAGGAAAAAAATCTTTTTAAAATCTGGTAAAAAAAAAAATTCTTAGATATGTTCTCTTTGTATTTGTATGTTGGTGTCATTTGTTATGTTTTTCAAGGTAAAACATTTTTATACAGTAAATATGCTGAATTATTAATTCCAACATCTTTAATTCATAAATATCAATTATAACTCAAACGCTCGCATTATCTGACCGAATGACCTTGACTCTTGACACAGTCATTATACAGTCTGCAGGGGTCCTTTTGACTATATATATATATATGAAGAGTTCAGATGCAAAAGCCTCTAAATGCCATTTGAAATTTTCTTCTAAAATGATCATTTTTATCAAGCTTGTATATTTAAGTAATTTCACTTAAATGACAATTAATAGGTAATCTTCATTGCAATTTAAGTGAAATTACTGAACTTAAATATACAAGCTTGATAAAAATGGTCATTTTAGATAAAAATTTCAAATGGCGTTTAGAGGCTTTTGCATCTGAACTCTTCATATATATAATTTGTATTTTTTTATTTTTGCATGTTTCTCGTGTTGGTTGGACCACATGACCTTGTTGGTCACACTATTTGACTTTGATTTTGGTGCACTTTTTTATATTAAAGGTGCCATCTGTCAAAAAAAAAAATCAAATCATACTCCATTTTCCGTACCAGATGGGGCAGTATACCTCCAGAAAGTGAGTTGTGCCTCGTGCGCGAGCACTCTCACGTCTTCAAACAACACGAGTGCTGTCTTGCTCTGTCTCCCTTGCGCATATTAATCAAATCAATTGACATGATAGTAAAAGGTTGGAAGACCGCAGTTTCACGTGGAGCATTTGGAGATTTTTAGAGCTTAGAGACTCAATGAACAACATCTCAACACTAAATTATAAAGGCCGTCTCATAGACGCCTGTCTCAAATATAAGCTTGTGCATTTCGACGATATGGGAAAATAAAGCCCAGACTATTTTTTGAAGTTTTACGGTATTCGTTCTGTTCATAATACATTTTTATTGTTAGTTTGAATTAATTTGACAGACAGCATTCGCTGATGTTGGCCAAGCTAGCGCCATTCAGAGCTGCCAACTCTCACGAATTCACCGCGAGACACGCAATTGACACTTTTCACACGCTCTCACGCCACACACATCAATTTTGTCATGCACAGAAAAGGACACGGAGACCGATAGACTAGACGGAGCAGGTCAGTTATGATGTATATAAAAAATCTCAGCTCTCAGATTCTGTCAATTTTACTACGCAATTCAAACAATAAATACCGTTTTGGCGCTTGTGAATGTTAGACGACAGATCACTAGCGCACATGAACCGATCATCTCTACTAGCTAATAGTAAAAGAACAGGAACACTGTTGAAAGATACAGTATGCTACAACTTACCAAAATGTATTCCTCATGCATAATATCGACCAATCAATTTTTTGAACTCTTCCCTGAACTGAAATGTAGTAGTGGGCTGTACTTTCCACACGGTTGACATCAGGTTCAAGTACACACACAAGCTGTGCAAGTTACTCTTAAGTTTGGCTGGTGGTTATGTTGCCCGCCCGCATACCGCCTCCCATGATCGAAACTGGTATTACGACACCTGCCGGGCCAGGGCTAGTAATTTAGCATGCTAATTCAGGTTAATATCTTGGCAGCGTTATAACTTGTCATTTTTTGATGGCATCATCAACCTTATTTCTTCTCATTCTTTTGATGCGTGTAGCTCATTTTCTGGATATTTTAACCTCAATTTTTACAGATGGCACCTTTAAAAACATTAAAGCAGGTATGTGAAAGTATTTAATTTAATTTAATTTATATATATATATATATATATATATATATATATATATAAGGAAATAATAACAAATTATTATTCCAAACTACTAAAGGTTTGCTTTGCAAGAAATCAATTCTTTTAAAATTAAGCCTTTTTTAAATTTTATTATGATATCAGGGCCATTGTATCACCCTGTCATTAGTTATTTTACACACTTAATTCTATAATAACGAATAATGCATTTTAATTCACAAACTTTATTTATTTTGTAAAACAATAATAGGACACCTGTATGTCTGCATGCTGATTGTTATGATGCTGGAGTCAAGTGATCTGAGTGCATTGTCACCTATTTTTTCCAGGGCATGCATTATTAAACAAATCATGGAAAGGTTCTCCTCAAACAAAGCCCTGTCATGCAACACCTTTTTCATTGATTAGTGTTGATGTGTGTTAGGTCACGTCCCCAGTTTAATGCTGTCAGAGACCAAAACAACAACAACAACAACAACAACATCTGAAAGAAAGAGATAAAGTGTCTCTATCCGTTTCTTCTGATTTGACAGTCTCCTGCTTCCTATCACACCGCTCGCTTGTTCGCATGTTCCTATTGGTTTGTTCATTAGTGACATTGCCGGCTACCCAATCCACTGTGTAAATTATTAAGTGCATTCTCCTATCAGAGTTTATTGTTTATTGTCTGTTGGGCCATGGCCAGTTGTCAGGATGGTGTTGATTGAGTCAAGACATCTTTGGCTTTGGTGTTCACACCGTGTGTTACTGTCTAGTGACACAGAGTGATCAGGTGCTGCCTGCTAGGATATTAACCACAATTAAGAGGACTGTACTTTGTAAGTAACTCTTGTGCTTTTCGTGCATGTTGTGTGTTTATGGAGATAATGCAAGGTTGCTATCTGGTTTTTGAACAATGCGTAGTTATTTGTTATTTCCAGATGTATCATCGCATGACTTGCTGTATTTGAGGACTTGGTTTGTCTCTCAACTTTTTTTTATTTTTTTCAAAACGGATATAAGTTCCTTTTAATTGTTTTCATTTATGATCTAAATATGCTCATAATTCTGATAAATATTTTTTTCACAGCATAACTGCTGAAGATTTTTACATGTTGAGTCTCTTTTACATGAAGAGTCTGTGGGTGGTTATTATTCACTAGTTATGGTAATTATTAGGAAATCTATAATTCTGGCTGATACTTTTTTCATGGCTAATAAATGCATCGACTACTTTGTCTAAATATATTGAAAAATTGAACATTAAGAATTAAAGCATCACAACAATTTAATGTACAGGATGTAAAATGTATATTCATTTTGAGATTTGCCAATAATTTAAATTATTAGTGATTTTAAAGATAAACTCTTAAGTTAACATTAAGCAAATATAACCTAAATGTAAAAAAGGGAAATGTGCATCCACGATTCAAAATCAATTATCAACCAATACCGATTAATATAATATAATTATAACAATAAACCTCTCTAATATCAATCTGCAACTAATATACCAATACATTGTATGCTGTATTTACAGTATGCTTGATTGAACTGTTAGCTTTTCTTCATATCAGTTTAACAGTTTACCTGATATTGCTTACTTGTAGTAACACAATTCTATGTAAAACAGCTAAATGCCTTTTTCAGTTCATTCATCATCATCCTTTCTCCACTTTAATATGAACTTTACAGCACAGAGGATTTTGCTGCTGTAGACATTTTGGACGGTTTTCACTCAGTCCTATAAATTCAAGATCTGTCAAACATATTCATCAGATGTTTTAACTGAAGGTGTAAATGTGATTTAACGTAGAATGTATTGTGTCAACACAAGTGTGTGGTCTTGAATTCCTTTAGCAAGCAGAGATATATCTGTGAAGGGTTTAACCTTACCAATCCTTTTATACAAACTGTTTAGGCCTACATGGTTTTACCATTTCTGGTTCTTTTCTTTCATTCCCCCCATAATTTAATTTCATGTATTAGAACAGAACATTGAGAAATACTTCACGGTTTCTTTTTGTTTCAGCTTTTATCTTCGATTATTCCCCCTGAGTAATTGTCCAAAGGAACCAGTGAAAAAGAAAGCCTTCAAATTGTTTTACACCAGATTTCCACCATCTTACTAGCATATAGGATTTATGGATTTGGTACTTTTGCTGTGGTCTCACTCACTTCATCGGCGTTCGTGTGGCCTATAAGGCAGAGAAGAGGATGCGGGGACCGTGTTTTTACAGCATCCACTGCCTAAGCCACAGAAGAGGACAGCTGATGGAAACCAAATGTGCCATGGTGTCCACTGGCTTTGATTAAACCTTCACGCAGAGACAGATGCATCCTGATCGTGAGCGAGGAACTGAACTGTTGCTCAAAGGTCACAAAGGAAAGAGATTCCACTTCGTTAATGTAGTTTTGCCCCATATACCCACTTTTCCCCTCCCAAAGTTTATCTATTTATGAATTGCACAACTTCTGGGAAATGTATTCCTTCCTTTGCCCAAGCCGTGTCACAGCACATTTCGTGCTGTTTGGACATCAAAGTGCCGTGCAAGAGGAAATTGGGAGGACCACCTTGCAGAGACAAAGCAAAATAGCATGCTGCGGCATATCAGTGTTCCCTTTGATGCTCTGTGCGTGTGTGTGTTTTACAGAGAGCCCTTTGAGAGCCACATTTGATATGCATTCTGCATGGAGTCCATTAGGATATTACAGTTTCATCAGCGGTGATCTAAATGTTTCCATATACTCTGCATTTTCCCTGTGGTAAAGTGGGATCTAGATGTTGGGCTCAGGTACAACTATTTTGCCCCCTAGCTAGGGCCCCTCTTACTGTAATGCTCACATATCGCTACGCGGACCACAACACTGCACAAAAGACAGACCACAAATAGCTGTTTCTCATGTGTATGATTGGGATATTCTGCTGTGCGGTGTATCAAATGCCAATAATTGGGCTTTTATTCCATTTCCCTTACAGGTCTACATGAAATAATTTGCTTTGATGGCACTCTACCTGAATCAGTAAATAATATTTGATGATACAAGTATCGTAATGTGTTACAGCTCTGTTCAACTGCACAGCCCCTGGAAGAGAGCTGTCCTACAGAGGAAGAGCTTAGAGAGAAACCAGCTGTGTCCCGGCAACTTAGCTCTGATTATTACAGACAGATTACTAGTCCACACAATAACATGGACAGTCTTAAGGTGAGTCTTGTATGTTTTTGAAAAATAACATGATATGAATGACAAAGCATGCCATTAGTTCTGTTCGAAAATTCAGTGAGCTGTTCCAAGGCATCGTTTTAACTGCATAACAGCTCTTGAATTACTAATTGAAACAGCTCCATGTGCCACACAAAAAGGATAAACATATCTGTCAATAGATTTCAATACAGTTTAATAGCATGTTGCTAAGCTAACTGCGCAATACTGTAAGTATTAAAATGGACAGTGCACAGGAATTTTGTAACTTTAATAAAACCAAAAACTTGTTTTTGATACATTTTGCTACTGAATGTATTGATGGATACTTTGGGCTTTAGAATGCAACTTAACATACTTGCCATACACAAAGGAAGATATTTGGAAGAAGAATGTTTTAATCAAACAGATCTCATTCCCCATTGACAACCATAGTAGGAAAAAAATACATACTATGGTAGTCAATGGGGATAGAGATCTGTTTGATTACAACATTCTTCCAAATATCTTCCTTTGTGTTCAGCAGAACAAATAAACACATAGAGGTTTGGAACAACATGAGGGTGAGTAAATACTGACCGAATTTTCATTTTTGGGTGAACTAACCCTTTAAACTCCCTCAATGAGCAGCTCACTAGACTTTATAACAGAGCAATTGTTATGTTATTTTGCATTAGACCAAAAATGTGTGCTTTAAGGCATTAGTATCTGACTGTAGTAAGTGTTGACATTCAATTGACTGCCTTTCCATTTCATTTTTACCCCACCAGCACCCTGAGACAGAAGATTCGCCTCAAGCCCGTTACCCAGCTCCACCTCTTTCACCTCCTCCACCCCCTTCCACCACTACCTCCCCGATCAGATCACCACCATCTTCTATCCCACATGGGAACGCTTTACACAACGTCCACATGGCTACTACCGGTGAGAAAGCCCTAAGGGGGCGGTTTTATACCCCTTGTGCTCCTCGGCAAGTTTATGTTCTGTTATCCTGAGAGAATGTAGTGGGCACTGCTGTCACCATTGACTCATCCTTCCTTAATATCACTTGATGACTTAATTCCAGTTCAATGAGTAATGGTAATCAGCCTATGTGAATATGATCAGAACAAAACTGGAAACAGATGAGAGTAACAAATGATGTTCTTGTTCTGATTGTCATTGCAGTGGTGAAGAACCTTAGCTCCACTACGCCTGCAAGTAAGCCAGTGCCAGAGAAAGGGAAACTGCTAATGGGAGAAATGAAACTGGGAGATGTGAAATCTATCGCCAGCTTTAAAAAATCTGCATTGACTACAGATTTGACATTTTCAGTTAGTAAATTTACCATACAGTTTATCATAATAACTAAGTCTAAAGGCTAACTACACTGCAAAGACAGACGCAGACCAATGGTGACAGTCACCAGATTAGAGCACTTCTCACTTCTTAGATGTTCCAAGACAGAAAAACGCTGATTCAGCATGTTCAGTCGGCAAAAACAAGCTCCGACAAACGCTAACAGACTCCGACAGGGGTGACACGCTGATCTGACAAAACCCAACAAAATGTTTGTTGCCATCTGTCTGTGCAGTGTAAATTGGTCTTAAAGCTGTGTTCACACTAGCATAATACTGTTGTCAGTCCTATGAATTCTAAATACAGTTACATGACCTATCCTATCTATAAGTCTGAAGTCACATGATGTCACATGACGTTTCCAAATCCAAAGGCTCTTCGAGATCCAAAAAAGCAAACCACAACCAGTGCTAATACACACTGACAGTGTGCTGTAGTACTCCCAAAAAATCATGATCCTAACCCTTATCTCCATATGGAAATTTCAGTTGGCCAGACAGTGATTCATCTCTGAATCTTTTAAATATTAGTTTTTTTGGGGATTCCATGACCCCGAAGATTGTACACTGTAAGTTTTTAAAAGTTTAAAGGTGTGATATAAATGAGATTGAAGAGTGCTTATGTAATGCACGTAGGCTTGTACTGTAAACCTTACTCCCCTGGTTTCAAATGGCGCACTACTGACCGATGCTAGCGGCTGCGGTATTTAGCGTCCTTGATAGAATGCCTGCTCCAAAGCCGGACAACCCGGTTTGAATCCCGCTCAAATGCTGCACTCTATACTCTAAGCAAGATTGACATTCATTAGGACATCATGGAAGTCCCAAAGTCAGCATTTTATATTGATGCTAAAGCCCTCTAAGTGTTCTGTGTGAACAGAACACATATGGCGCTTTTCCATTACCAGTACCAACTCGAATCGGCTCGCCTCGGCTCAACTCAGCTCGCTTTTCGCTCCGTTTTCCATTGCAGACAGTACCGACACAAATAGTACACGGTCGTTATAGCGACGCCTTTCGTTCCTCGTTACCCCATCAAGCTCTCGCTGGATCCTCTCTTTGGTAACCAAACAAAGGAAAGACTGCACCTCCTCGTTTGACCACGGCATATTCATTCGAGTTGCCATAAAAATAGTAGTAAGTTTAGTAACTATCTCTGGCCAAACTATTTAAACATGGCGGGGTTATTCTGGATACTCCATCTGGCGCATGTAATAATGACACAGGGAATGGTGACGATTCTCTCTGACCAATCAGCAGTCGGCATTGTTTTCACGTGACATTTTAGTATCGCCTTAGCTCGCCTTAGCTCACTCAGAACCTCGCCGGAGGTGGTACAAAAAAAGTCCCCGAAAGCAGCTACAGGTACAACTTTTACACAGTGGAAAACCAAACAAAGGCGAGCCGAGTTGAGTCAAGTTGAGTCGACCTGGTACTGTGTAGTGGAAAAGATCCATTGGAGGGTTGTTTTGGTAAATACAGTTGTCAGTGGCGGTTGACCATGTGAACATAGTTTATTTATTGACTTGAACTTTTATGAAATGTACTGAATCACTTTTTCATATATGTAGAGGAAAACCCCATACAAAGTTTATTAAATTCATGGTTTCATATTAGCCAAGCATGATAGTGCTGTTTTTGTTTTTATGTTTTTGACAGCTTAAGGGCACCAGTACTTCCCAATACATTATTGTCTTGCCTTTTCTTTTTTAGAATAAAATGGTTGTTTTACCGACGGAGGAGGCTAATTTGTCTGATATTGATTACCTGGTACCCATGCACGATGAGAAGGGCAGACCTATAGCAGAATGGAAGAGACAGGTGATGGTACGACAGCTACAGGCCAGATTATTTGACCAGGAAACCCAGAGGATGAAGGTGAGCTACAAATAGTGCATTAAATTTGTCACTGCAACTTTCTCCAGGCTGGATTTTAACTGAATGTATTATATCTTATTAAACAGGAGAATGGTAGTAGATACTCAAAGATGGATAGTTGGAGGTTCTCCCAGGCTCACAATGCCATCCTGGGTCCATTTGGAGAACTTCTAACAGAAGAGGACCTCATTTATCTAGAGAAGCAAATTAAGAGTGTCTCGATGCATAAGAACTGCGAGGGCTATGAAATGGAGCTTGCTCATCTGGCCGAAGAACTTCGAAACATTCTCCCTGCACCGATAGTCAACATCACAGTCAACACCCAGTACAAAAACTCTACACCGACTCCCTTACCCGTTTGGTGCAACCGTATTTCAGGGATTGTGAAGAGTATGTCACTGCTTATGACCAACCTAACAGACCAGCCCTACTGCAAAATGCCAAACACAGAGCTTGTGAGTGTCTTCTCTCAGGCTTCAGAGAGGCAAGCCTCCACCAGAGGCAGGAGGGAGAAGATAGAAAACGAGATTCACCAGTTTGGGGTCTCTGTGAGGAATCTGAAGTCCAACTTTGAGAATCAGAATGAATCCTCATTGGAGGATTCAGGGAAAACAGAATCATTGAGTGAACAAGAGAAAGAGCTAGTAAAGAGTGGTTTAGATGAGGTCTCTCAAAAACAGGAACCAACACCAGAGATTGACCAGAGTGATGATTTAGAGATCGACTATGTAATCAGCGATGCCATGGAAAGTACAACCCTGCGAAAGGAACGTATTGTGGTATTGTTCCTGGGTCACTGGAAGAAGTCAGCTTATACTGTAACCGTTAGAAATGCTCAGAGGAAGCAAAGCGTTGATTCGCTGGAGATGTCTATGAAACCAAAGTGTGAACGTAAAGCTAGCTTGGATATCTCTCAGAAGAGGACCATGGAGAATGGCAAACTGGGGCACTTTTTCAAGCAGAGAAGTGCCATCAATAAGATGATTGGGAACTGGAGAAGCATGATCTCATTCGTACCGTCGCGGCAGATCCGAAGACTTAACCGGCAGCAGGCAATTTACTCACCTGAGCAGTTCCTCCCCCGTGTGGATGGATCTCCCGTTGACTACGACACGCTGACACTTGACCTCTTCATGCTCGGCTACTTTCACATACTAGAGTTGGATTTGCCATCGGATGAGAGGAAAATGAGACACCTGTTGTGCTTTGAAGTGTTCGACCACGTGGGGCGTTTTACCTGGGAAACTGTCCGGGATTTTCATAAGTCTGTAATTCAGGACATTGAAGCTGGAAACCGGGAATGGAAGGATGGATTTGAGGACATTAAGGTGAAGTTCTTTGGTGATGGATCAGGCCAACCAGAGCTTGAACACTTAGAGCAGACTACAACGGTAGACAAGAGACCTGTGCCTAAAGTCATTGTACAGACGCCCACCCCAGATGAGGGCGATGTCCTCAAAAATAATGCAGATATTAGTTGTCTGACTAATGATGAAATTTGCAAATATATTGACCGTAGTTTTGCTTTCTGGAAAGAAAAGGAGGCTGAGATATTTGATTTTGAGGAATGACAATAAGCCGTTTGGGGGAGGGTGGAATGTACATAGATATCTTATAATCTTTATTTTATTTTTTTTAATTTGATGTAGAATTGGTACCAATATGTATATAGTTGTGACAGTAAAGGCATACTTTTGCCATTTGCCGGAAGACTGCCATAAGCGGAAGTGTTTGCTATTCTGTTCTGATTTTTTTTCCTCAGAATTTTGTGATTTTGAAAATTATTATTTCAGTTGAGTTTTTTTACACCTTAAAATCTGACATTTAGAGACTTACAGCTGACTGGTGTGCTTTATTTTGTACCAATATTGGAGGCCGCTTACTCTAATGATTAAATAAATGATCATCTGACTGTTTACTCTTGTGCAGAGGGGTTGTGTGTATCTCTTTAAGAGCAGCTGTGAACTTAACTCTACTATTTTGACTGGCCTAAAAATAGCAGTGTGAAAGACAAGCATGCTCTCCCAGTGACTCTGCAGAAGACAACGTGTCCCCCATTTCAGACAGCAGCAACAAAATAGACTCCCTTTTTAAAAAGTACTATGAATAATACATGGTTTCTACTTTCATTCACAGGCAGGTAAGTTTAATTCAGTATTTTTTATCTTAAAAAGAAGAAATTAAACTTAACAAATACAAGTCAGTTGTTCCTTGGACAACATACTTTGTGTTTTAAGTAAATGGACCTAAACATTATTTGAAGTGTATGTTGTTTGAGAAAATGTTTCAATTAAAGAAAATAACTTTGAACATTAAGGGGAAAGTGTATACTTTTCAATTGACTTTGAGTTATTTTGTTATTTTGATTAAAGCAACGTCATAGACGGTTTGTGCAAAAAGCCACAGAGTAAGCTGTCACTTCATTAGATTTGTGCAGTTCTTCAGAATCATAAATAACAATCATATTGGAAATACACAAGAATGGCCATTTTTTATTGTTTAACATCCTCTGTTGATTTGCCAGTGATATATTTTTTGTAGTGTGTTATGTGTGCAAACAGGCAACGAAATTCATCTTGAATGGTAGTATGTTTAATTCTCAGAATTATACTCTCCCAGTGTGCCTTTCAAATATATTATCTTTGGCAAGACCTTTAGTGAAAATCATCTGATAATTTGACTTATATTGATGTTCTAACATGACTTCATTCTCTTCCAATGTGTTTCTGAAATGTTCTGTTACCAAGCAGAAAGACTGAAAATGTGTCCTCGGGTCACTGGAGGCTCCACACTGCTCTGATCATGAATGTCGCAATCAGATTCCATGTGACTGATTATACCCATTTGTCTTGTCCGATGTAGGTAAACACTGAAAACATCTGTTGGTTGGCCCTGAATTCATTAAGGCCATAGGTCAGAGTGTCGTCATGGTGCGTAATGTGGACGACCTAGACTTCTGCCTCTCTTCCCACCCGCAGAGCATCTTAGAGGGCCTGCGCTCCCTCTGTTCCCAACCCAAACTTGTGGATGTCACCCTGAGCGCTGGTGGACGGGATTTCCCCTGTCACCGTGGAATCCTTGCACTCTGCAGCCATTACTTCCATTCCATGTTCTCAGGTGATTTCGTGGAGAGCATTGCTGCTCGTGTCGAACTTCATGATGTAGATCCAAATGTATTGTCGACACTGTTGGACTTTGCTTATACAGGGAAACTCACCATCAACAAAAACAATGTGGAGGGTCTCATGTGCACGTCCAGCCAGCTCCAGTTCCACACTGTCCGCACTGTATGCAGCCGATATTTGCAGCACCAGATAGATGCCACAAACTGCTTGGGAATCCTTGAGTTTGGAGAGATCCATGGATGCCCTGAAGTTGTTGCTAAAGCATGGGGCTTCCTCCTTGAGAACTTTGAAGCAGTGCAACAACATGAGGAGTTTTTGCTGCTGGAGAAAGACAGGCTGGTGGCCTGTCTGAAGGATGAAGATCTGCACTTAAGAGATGACCGGTCCTGTACCGAAGCGGTTTTGGCCTGGGTCAGGCATTGTAGAGAAAATCGGATCTGCCACCTGCGAGAATTGTTGAGCTTGACTAAGCTTTCCCTTCTTCCAGAATCCTACCTCACTGACAACTTGCTCAAAGAGCCATTGGTGCAGAACTCACTAGAATCCAAAGAGTTGGTGGAGGGAATATGTAAAGAGGTCAGACAAATCTATTTTATTGAGGTGTCTTAAATATAATGTTCCATTCTACAAAATACATTTTGTGTTGTTGTTTCATTCTTCAGAAACGAGAAATGACAGGAGGTGTGTCAGAGCAAAGAGTCACTCAGAATGCCCTGAACCTGCAAGAGGTTTTATTTGTCATGGGTGGGCCCTCGCTGGATGACTCAGATGATGAGGATGAAGATGAAGATGCAGATAGAAGGTTGCACCCCAGAAATTGTTGTTTCTACAACCCAAAGCTTGGTAAGAACATCTTCAGCCGGCACATCAACTCCATTAGGGAGAATTGGTGTAATATGGAACGCTTAAGATCTGATGTGCATACTACCAGTCAAATCTGAATACACTTAAACATTTGACCAATTCCAAACTACATCAATCTTAATAACTGCTATTAATCTTATATTTAATCATTTTTGAGTGATATTTAATTAAGGAAGGCTGGAAGTGAAAAACACCTTATGTTCAGGTGTGCATAATTAAGCAGGTTTTTTTTACAGTTAAAATGGGCCCAAAAAAAAGAAATATTGAACTAAAATGCTCTAAAAATTAAGGTGTGACCAATGGACAGCAAAACGCTCATTAGCTCAGCAGTGTAATTCAAAAACAGTTCAAGAAGAAAAGACACATGTTAACTGCAAAGAAAATTTTGAATTAAGGTGAAGAATTAGATGTAAAACCATCAGGAACCCTTTAGTCTCCAGTGTCACCATTCCCCAGAACGGCAGCCTGTACCTGGAGTCTCCAGAAGTACAAGGTGTCCGGATCTCAGAGACTTTGCTATGGTTAAAAATCCTGAAATATGACCTACACTTAAGAATCACAAGCTGAAGTGTTGTGAAATACATGAAGACTGTTTATAGACAACCTATCTGTCTGAAGGCTTTATAGACAGATAGGTTGAGAGTAACTCTTGAGGGACCGGCACCAGTTCAAGCCAGACAACAGCAGTGGTGGCGAGGGAGTCGCGCTGTGAGCTGCTACAATGAGCAAGACGAACCTTTCAGGGTAGGAGATGGACTTAAAATCAACTCCCAAAACTTACTGCCTGATTCTGGAAGATATATTCTTCAAACAGTGGTACGAACGACAGGATATTGTACTGGTCTTTCAAGAGTCACTCACAACCTATCTCTCTATAAAGCCTATATATATATATAAATAAGTCTTTGTGTATTTCATAGCTCGTGATTCTTATTAAGTGTGGGTCATAATTCAGGATTCTTTACCATAGCAAAGTCTCTGATATCCTGACACCTTGTAATTCTGGAGATTCCAGGATAGGTTGCAGCTCTGGGAAATGATGGAACTGGAGACTAAAGGGTTTCTAATGGTTTCACATCTACTGTAATTCATTACTTTAATTCCTTTCTTTTTTGGCAGTTAACATTTATTTTCTTCTTGGCCTGTTTTTGTATGACTCTGCAGAACCAATGAGTGTTTTGCTGTCCATTGGCCACACCTTAATTTTGCAATTTGTAATATTGCAGTAGTATTTTATTCTTTTCATGGTCAAATTAGCTGTGGGAAAAAAAATATGATCTTGCACAATTATTCACATATTTACCCACCGGGTACAACTCATCTCCACTACAAATAAGAAAAAGAGGCTACAATTTGCAAGAGCTCACCAAAATTGGACAGAAAAATGTTGCCTGGTCTGATGAGTCTCAATTTCTGTTGAGACATTCAGATGGTAGAGTCAGAATTTGGCGTAAACAGAATGAGGACATGGATCCATCATGCCTTGTTACCACTTTGCAGGCTGGTGGTGGTGTAATGGTGTGGGGGATGTTTTCTTGGCACACTTTAGGCCCCTTAGTGCCAGTTGGGCATTGTTTAAAAGCCACGGCCTACAAGAGCATTGTTTCTGACCATGTCCATCCCTTTATGTCCACCATGTACCCATTCTCTGATGGCTACTTCCAGCAGGATAATGCACCATGTCACAAAGCTCGAATCATTTCAATTTGGTTTCATGAACAGGACAATGAGTTCACTGTACTAAAATGGCCCCCACAGTCACTAAATCTCAACCCAATAGAGCATCTTCGGGATGTGGTGGAACAGGAGCTTCGTGCCCTGGATGTGCATCCCACAAATCTCAATCAACTGCAAGATGCTATCCTATCAATATGATCCATCATTTCTAAAAAATGCTTTCAGCACCTTGTTGAATCAATGCCACCTAGAATTAAGGCAGTTCTGAAGACGAAAAGGGATCAAACACAGTACTAAAAATCCTCTAAGTGAGTGTATATATACAGGTGAAACTCGAAAAACTAGAATATCATGCAAAAGTTATAATTTTGATGATTATGGCTCACAGTTTATGAAAACACCAAATTAAAAAATATCAGAAAATTCAAATATTACATGAAATCAATAAAACAAAAGGGATTTTAAATGCATAAATGTCGACCCTCTGAAAAGCACAATAATGCATATGTATATAGTTAAATCCTAAATATATTAGTTTAACCTTTTAATTTGGATTACTGAAATACATGAACTTTTGCACGATATTCTAATTTATCGAGTTTACCTGTATAGACCATATTTCAAGATGTAAACAACACTTGTCCAGAGACACTTCCTGTGTCAGTTTGTAAATGGTTTCTTTATTTCAAATGTTTGTAGATGTTTGATTAACTTTTTGATTCAGTTGTATTATGTTCTGTTGGTTGTATTTTAATCCAACGTTTATGTAGTGTTAAAAAAACGAAACAGGAATTGCTTTCGGACCAGTGTTGTTTACATCTCGCAAAATGGTCTGTAGGGTCTGTAGTTTCCACAAAAGCCCTATGCTGACAAATAAAGAAGTAACATGTAAAACTGTAATTTTTAAAAGGGTACATACGATGCTTCGCCTCTTGATGCTGGTTAAAAACAATATTTATTATTCCATATCCTTTCTTTACTTTACTTATTACAAAATGTTAAAAACAGAAATAAAAATGAGCGTGTGTATCCAAAATTTTAATTGGTAGTTAACAACCATGTTCTAGCTGGTTGCTATGTGATGAGATCTCATTTACCCTACCCTACACTACATATTGTATATGTGCATTTTTAAGGTAATGTATATTTATTCTTTTTTTCCATAGGGCAGTGGTTTCAGTTACCCGATTTCCCCAACTACAATAAATGGGGTTATTCTGTTGTCTCCTTAAACAGCAATGTGTATGTCACAGGTGAGCTGAACTCTTTTCATACAGTAAGATATGTAACAATTACCTAAGGGCTGTAACCCCCTTATCAACTTAGACAAAAATGTTTTCTTCACATACTGTAGTAGTATCAGACTGATCTCATGAAGTAGCGTGTGTATGACACGCCAATTCGTATTTGCGTTTTTGGCGTGCTATCAAGACGCATAATCGCTTTTCAGCGTGTTTATGAACGCCGTTGACTTAACGTTATATAAATATATGACTTACCTCAACCCTGTCCCTAAACTTAACCGTCACTGGGGTTAATGGCATTTATGACTGTTCCCTTACCATCCTAGTGAAAAAAAAAGATATGTCTTACCTCAACCCTATCCCTAAACTTAACCGTCACTGAGGTTAATGGCATTTATGACTGGACATTTGACGCGCGTGTACAGACACGCGGAATGACGCGGACGTTAATGGCGTAGACATACACGCATACACGCGGATAGCTCAAAATGTGTAGAGATAACACGCCACTTGACTCGAAAGTGGCGTGTATGTTTACGCAAAAGTCGTGATGTCATGTTGGTAGTATGGATAATTTGCTGATTGGTTGGTTTGGTCTGTATGCCTCAAATCATAATAACAAAGAAAGAGAGACTGAAGAAAAGGGAATGAAATGATACAAATAAAAAACAGCTGGACACAACTTCTATTTTTACCAAGAGAAAACAATCCAAAGATTTCCATGGTATTTATAGAGCCTGTGCCCTTTGGGAAAGGATCAGTAAGATTTATAGTTATTACACACATGAATGGAACATCATCTCCAATGAGGATTTGGAGATGCTGAGATAAAACAGTCCCATGTCTTTTAGACAATCCTGCTAAGACTCACATAAGACCTGAAATCACTTTAGAAATGTGGGGACTAGAAATGCAAAGAAGCAGAACTTTGGGATGACCTGGGATACTTGGAGCATTATTGCCTAATGCTGCCTGGTCACCAATGGGGACAGTTGAACCTTCCTGTTGAGCTGAGGATTTATTCAAATAAATCAGCTAAGCCCTCATCTGAAATGGAATGGAAAAAATACCCATTTACAACGTTTTTTATATAACTCTCAGGAGGATCAAGAGGGTCTCAGTCCAACACGTGGTCCACCACAGAGACCTGGAAGTTCATCACTCGTGAGGGGAAGTGGGTCACAGTCGCCCCAATGTTGCGGCCCAGGACTAACCACTCTTCTGCAACTCTCAATGGAGAGATTTATGTTATTGGTGGTAAGAAAACAAATCAGTTTCCAACTGCATGCTTCAGACAAAGTTGTTTGTGTAGATTTCCCTGCATTACTGGACATTTTTATGTAATAATAAGACACTGCGTTTTTGTTTCACTGACAGGAACTACAATGGATTTTGTCGAAGTTGAACATTACGACCCATTCAGTAATTGCTGGACTCCCACACGCCCAGCACTGAAGTATGTGACTAACTTTACCGCCACATCGTGTGAAGGAAAGCTGTACCTCATTGGTTCTTGTGCTGTTAAATATAATGCCCTGACTATGCAGTGCTACAACCCTGTCATAGGTAAGAAACAACACATGTCAATGTGCATTATGTCACAAGCATCAGTAAAAACAAACCACATCTGTCATATTAGAGCCTCTAGTGGTTTGGAACTAGTAATCCAGAACAATTTTATGAGACACTTTACAAGAGTGTTCACTCACGGAGCCCTGCCAACATTGAAGCACAGTTCAATAATATGTAGTCAGAGTATACTTTTGTAAATTAGGTTTCTCTTCTTCAACAGATAGCTGGTGTATCATCTGCTCTCCTTTTATTCCTAAATATCTCTCTTCTCCCCGCTCTGTCTCTATGGATGGAGTAATTTACCTCGTGGCAGATAACACCAAAAAGGTCTATTTGTATGACCCAGACGGTAATATGTGGGAAAAAGTGAGTTTTATGTGATCTTCTTTTTATGTGATACAGAAAATCAAGCACATATAAAGTTAGCCAAACCCTTATTGTACTGTTTATAGGCTATGTTTGCCATTTTTCTTCCCAGATTCAGTTTCTGCACACTCTTCATGAGAATGGGGATTTGGTGGTTGTAGGCAGGCAATTGTATGTGACTGGAGGTCACTGGAAGGGAATGGAGGGGGATTACGGTGTGGAAGTGGAAGTATACAACCGTGCTTCCAACACTTGGAAGGTGGATTGCTTTCTTCCCAGACTCTGGTCCTACAGTGGATGTTGTTCCATCTTCCTGGACACTTCCCAGTGGACTGAATTGTTCCCTGAGGAGACTTAATGTCTGTCCTGTCCCCTAAATCCTGACTTAAGCTTTGGTGCATAATGTCCACTTTTCTCAGCGTACACTGACGACAGTCATTTAGAAAAAAGAATTACGATGTCAGTTTATAACAATTATATTCCAGAGAGCACACATACTTATCCAAGACGTGTTAAAGAGCAGTCCATTTGGAAAGCATTTGCTGTGTACAAACATATTAACATATTTAAAAAGTCAGTTTACATACATTCTAAGTCATACATCTTAAAGACGTTTTCTGAATGTCTATTTAACATATGATAGGAAATGTCTTAGAGACGTATTGCAAACACTCAAAAAATAAATAAATAACCTGCTATTAGGGAATATGAGGTTACTAATTTGTTTTGCTCTAAAGATAATATCAATTATTGCTTTTATTTGTGTAAAATTGTGTATATTAAATGTTGAGTATTGTTAGGCTATAAGTATTTGATAAGGGGTGAGCCATTCCACCGAAAGGGTGACATTTCTGTCCCCAGGACATTATATGTATAAAACTGCTATGCATTTTATTATCAATCAAACTACAAATTTAAAATGTATAATTAAAAAAAAAACATTAATAAAAACTACATAGAACACACACACACACACAAAAAAAAATGTCACTACTCTATCTCTAAACTTTATGAAACACAATGATTAAAATACTTCAGAAATCTTTTTTTTTTTTTGCATTGTTGTTTGACTTTAAATCCTCCAATCCATTCTTTAAAATGTTTTTTTTTTCATGAGAAAAAAAAAACTAATATTTTAGATAAAATACAAATTTTAGTCATGTCCCCGGGTTTTCACTCAGTTACCCTAACACATCCCCACCTCTGAAAAACTCGGAATATTCCATAAGACACATTTTCAACAGGACGTTGGCAATGGGAGGACCATAAGTAGCCTAACAAGTCCTCACAATTTAATTTGATGAAATTGTAACTATGACTGAGAAGGTCAATCAATGTTACCTAAATTATTTCTCAGATTTTATTAATTTGTTTTAAGAACATTAACTTTTGGTAAGTCACTAGAATTTGCTATGTGTCCTTATGCTATTAGCATGTGCTATGTGGCCATAACGTTTTGCTTCAAAACTCAATCTTGCTACTTTCAGTCCTTTTACTTAGATACAAAAAAATAACAGTAGTGAGTTAAACTAACAGGAGGGAGTAGAGTCCTCTGTCTTGTTGATTACTGTAAATATTAGTTGATATAGGCCCTAATTCTATTTATCTGAATTATGAGGTTGCAATTACTTATATTGTAGAAATTTGCATTAGATTTACAATTTGAACACCATACAGGAAGCGAGTCCACCACAAAGTGACTTAAACATTTTGTCTGTGCCTTTTTTATATTTTGAAGAAGAATAAACCCAGGTGCCAGAAACTCACACCCATGGCATGCTGCACGGGAAGGAGTAAGATACACAACCCTCTTTTTTTTCTTAACTTCCCTCTTTCTCACTCCCTCTCTTCTTCTCTCTCTCCTTTTGTCTCTCCACCTCAGCATAATGTCATGTACCTATCTCTCTCATACACACTCATACAGACACTCATTACTGTTATACCAATAATGTTCATTCCCAAATGTTCATTACACAATAGTTTAATAAATTAATTATCTAAAAAAAAATATATAAACTTGAGGCTTTAGTCTTTTTTGTCACAAATATCTTTTATTTGAACATATAACCAACAATTTCTTTAAAATAAACACTTTGTGGGGAAAACAAAGGAATTAACAGATGCTTTTAAAATCAACATAATGAATTTTCATCAAGTTGCAACAGTGATGACAGGAATAGCCAGTGTTGTATTTGTTCAGCGCGTTTGTAACTATGGAAGCCGAAAAGCTTGCGTTTTAGTTCTCATAACAACACTCACTCGAGAGCGTCCGGTTTCCCTGGACACCATAGGCACCCACCCCAAGCTTTCGCTGTGATTGCAACTTTTACACTCGTGGCTTCATACCAACACTAAATAGTTTACGTTTAATATGCTTGTGCGCGTTGTTAAAGCATTGACATTGAAGTGCAAAGCACACTGCAACATTTCTTTCCAATAGAGAAATCTTTTCATGCATTTGCAACTTTATTAGCCGTACGTACATAGCAACTTGCTAAACCCCGTTTAAGCGTTTAAAAGCACTTGAAGTCTCAGCAAGAATTGAGGACAATTGGAAAAACGTGGCTGTTCGGTTATTAAAGTGCATTGGATCATTCCCAGTTTCCAGATGAGTTGTGAAGGGGATCAAGGACTGGAAGCCGTGATTCAGGTGCGTGTTTTCCAGCGGGAAAGCTGATCTTCACCAGCTGTAACTTAAATAGGTTATTGCACCTATTCAAAACAGCATGTGTGAATGAAAGAGGAGAGAGCTTGATTTAATATTAACGAGCCTTGCGATGTTTCAACAAATTAAGGTCGATCAGTGGGTCAGTTTCAGGTTCTTCTGTGAAACTTGAAGACAGGTGACTCATTTCCTTGTGCTGTTGTGATAACAGATTGAAACAGATACAGACACGACAAACTAGTTGCAATAATAAAATAATTACACATTAAGTTGAATGAACAAACGTCAAAGCTTCAAAATTAGATCTGCAGTGAGGGGTCACCTGATTGATTGTAGTATGTGAGCTTCTCTCCATGCACTAATCATGCAGAAGCTGGAGGAGTCACTGCTTAACCCAGATAGCAGTGCCGAGGAAAAGACTTACACTGTCCGTGGGGATGAGGAGGACTCCAGCGCCACGGCAGTTCCTGCTCGCATCCGTGAGATCATCACCAGAAACCTGGCTGATACGCCCACAGGTATACTCTGTCTACACTCTGAATGAGCACATTGGTGACGGGTCTGCTGGTATAATTAGAACATGTATATCCAATCATTTGCTCCCATGTTTTCCTCTGGTGATGTATCAGGCGAGAGCAGCGAGCTGGAGGAGAACCGGCTGCTGAAGGATCTGCCTCCTCAGATGTGCACAGACAGAGACCAGCTGCTCAGCAAGCAGGCTGCTCTCACTAGCCGGGTAGGAGCACATGTACAAACCTCACACATTATTTCCTTGGGTCTCTGGACTTCCAGTTCCCCTGGAAATCTGACTGATACAGTAAACCATTAATGCATAGATAAGCACACTTCACCACCTGATGGTGTCTCTGTGTATAATGGACTGGATAAGGCATATTTGATATGTTCATCTTCGATAATAAGCAAATTATTGCCCTAATGAAATGTCACGAGTATCTACCTCATTTTTATCTTAAGAACCATTTTAACTTATGGTGTCAGGCCGCTTCCAGTTATTTTAGCTGTACAAAAATATTCTATTTTATATTGCAGACTTGTGTTTTTTTTATGTTAATTTATTCTTGGAATCATTAACACACTGGTTTGTAGTAAATGTTTTTACCATTTATTGCACTTTATTATTTTCAGGTGTATTACTTTATTGTAGTTACCTATCCACCCTTTTCCAAATGAGCCTACTGCTTTTTAAATTATACTCGGCACTTCCGGTTTAAGGCACTTCCACTTAAAATAATTGAAAGAAAGAACTTCAAATATTCGGTACAATGCTCCATTTTTATCAGTCAAGAAAATAATGTAGCTCTTGGTATTGTATTGTGACATTGGTTTCACAAGAATATCTGTGACAAGATAGTCCTTTAGCTGTGTTCTGTTCTTCCTTTCCTTTTTCTTTTCTTTTTTCTTTATATTTCGTATTAAAATGAAAAAAAAAATCCTCACTTGCATCTCTTTCCCTTTTTTCACACGGCACTTAAAGGGGTGGTTTACTGTTTTTTTCTTTTCTTTGCATGATTGTGTTTATGGGGTGCAATATAACATGTATTCATGTTTTTTTTTTTAAGTCTTATTTTTCATAAATTTCACCTTTATTGTGGGCCGCTTTCTCCTCTGTCATTTGAACGACCAGTTGACTATGAAACCACTCCCCCTGAAACAGGCAATGGGCTCAGATTGGTTTGTTGGGCCAGTGTGTTGTAATTGGCGTAGATTGCGTAGTGCACGTTGTCCGAAAACTTCACGCCCATTACCTTTACGGCCGAAAGATGCATGTGCTCCTGACAAATGTAAATAATGGTGTCAATACTGCCGCATCAGTTTGAGCCAGAATCTTTTTATCGATTTTTTTAAAAGACGATCTCTCTGCTTACGTTGAACCATAGATATATACACTAGATGTCGCCTTGGCTACGGCAGTTCATTAGAACGAATGTGTCAATAGAGCCGCCATCTTGGAACAGGGGAGCCCCTCCACTTTAATGCATCAGCGTCAATGTAGACAAAGGTCTAACATAAGTAAAATCACCATAAATCATCATGAATGTGATTTTCTTTTGATTTTTTTTAGTTCGTTCCCACGGTCAGACATGTATTTATCATTGATTCCAGAAAAAAAAAAAAAAAAAAAACTTCCTAGTTCAGATTTCATTCGTTTCAACATCATACACAGCACAAAAGTCGACCACCATCAATTAATTCGAAGTAAAGGCAGAGAGAGCAGCATCACCTAGCTACTTCCTATGACAAGACACCTGTTCCAAGATGGCGGCAGTTTTGACGCATGCTTAGAACCCCAAGGTGAAGTCTAGTGCATATGTCTATGATGTTGAACTTTCAGCGCAGCAATTTTGCAGATACTGTTCATGCACCAACAGCAACATTACACACTAATTAAAATGAAAAAAAAAGTGAAATCTCAATCAACCACCCCTTTAAAAATGTGGGTTTCTTCTCTTTTTCGACTTATAATCCCTATCAGAAGTGTTTACCGATAATACAACATTTAACTGTCAAAATGAGGAAAAGCATCAGTGATCCATCAGTAACTCAACATAAACTTATGTTATATAATATAGACTTACATACAGTAATATTGTCAATAATATTGTTGCTAAAAGACTACTGATAGTAATTTGTTAATAATTTCACACGTTCACGTTTTCTATTGATGTTCAGTGGTTGAGGGGTGAATGCCACCTTATTGTGCCTCTCAGAAAAAAAAAGTCCAAAAGCTGTCAGTGGGGCTGTACCTTTTCAAAAGGTATGCTTTTGTACCTATTAGTCATAGACAGTAAAAGAAATGGACAGAGCGATCTCATTGGAACTCCATTGAGACGATTGAAGCCCGTTATGGGTGATTTTTTAGCACTTCCGTCCCTGACGCGCAGACTCATACAGAGCTAGACTACGTAGATGTTACGTGAGTGAACCGTTTGACTTCTAGTGCGGTGGCATGAGAAATCTGAATCATCCCTCCTGAAACATGCGCAGAGGCAGAGAGTATGAATAGGAGCTGTCCATGGGCTAGGAGAAGGAGACAAGTTTGCTAGGTATTCTGATTAATTATTTTATCATTTTGCCTCCACGTTTCCCGATTGCGCGCGAGCTTCTTCTCGTGTCCATACGGTAATCTCAAAACTGTGCGACAGAGAGTCGCGTGGGTATGACGCAATCGTTAGCCTACTTTCACTAAAACTGCTTCTACGGGGCCATAACATAAGCTACAAGGTAATGGAGCTATTTATACATTGTCGAGTTTCTTTAGAAATAAATAAAGGACAAATGGGGTCTTCAAACGCCTCAGATGTAAAGTTATTCACTGTCAAAGTGACGCCAAAATGAACGGGAGTCAATGGGAATGCTAACGCAAGTGAAGTTCTGCCACAAGATGTCAGCTCCCACGAGGCTTCAACTTCCGCTCGATGGATTACCCCCTTGCTATTAGTACCTTAATGGTACATATTAGCACCTAAACTGTCCATATTGGAACCTAAATGTCCATATACACCAAAAATGTACATATTAGCAAAACAAGTCCATATTAGCACCTAAAATGTACATATTAGAACCTAAATGTACATATCGGCACCTAAAATGGACAAAAGTTTACCTTTTGAAAAGGTACAGTCCCAGTGACAGCTTTTGTACCTTTTTTTCTGAGAGTGTAGTTTTTGCATAGTTTTTTGAACAAATCTTTAAACAATTTGGACTCACTGATTGTGTATAGATTAACGAAATTTACTCCCGTAATTCACACAAAGTGTTATGGGGCGCAGCCAGGATAAAGGTGGGTGGCGACTAATGAATTAGAAGTCTTCTAAATTCACAAGAAATAGCTTACTTCCACATTGGAAAAAAAGGGATAACACTGTTCTATGATCTCACACCGTAACATGTATTATTCATGGTTTCTCTCCTTTTCCCAGTCCTCCCTTGTCTATCAATCTTGTCAACTCCACCCAAGTGCATTCCCAGGGGTGCATCAGAAATCAAACCGAAAACAGCCTTATATCGATGGGAATGTGATCTTGTCCTCTGGTGAATATCTCTAACACACAGTGCCAAATAAAAAACATAAGCCTCCATCTTGTGTAAGCATGTGATTGATGCAAAGCTTCTGAGACCTGCACATTTGCCTCCTTGTGTGGAAGTCAAAACATGTCGGTATAGTGTAGATTATTGCCTTAAAGCTCTCTCTAGGCTTCGCATAATGGACACTGGGGGATTGTCGATCAGTAACCTGGTGGCAGGGGTTTCTTCCACTCTGAACTAATGCAGTCTTGGTCCAGAAAAAGATTTTAAGTGAGTGTTTCCCTCCGTCCAGAAGTTTTTAAGGGATTGAAAACAGAGGAGGGACCATCACTAATAACGTGAGAGGTTGATGGAGCACCTTTGGACCCTTTTCCTATTTTCCTTCATTTTTTTCTGCATATGTTGGTGGATAGACAGATGTGTGTGTAGGGAAGAGATCAAGAGAGGGAGTTACAGAGGCTCTTTGACAGAGAAAGAGGGAGCCACATGGCTTTGAAATGGAATATGTGCACAGCAAACATCAGAGCCGCAGTGCTCTTTCCGAAAGGGAAAACCCGTTTGGAGTTTTCGATAAACAAACGGTGGTAAAGGGCCATGTGAAAATCAACTGTGTCACATGGAACGAAACATATTTATTTCTGCTTGAAGCTGGACTTTGGCTCTGAATAATGCGAATAATAACCCTTGCGTTTATGAAGGACTGATGTAAACTGAGCCATAGTTTATTCTGCATCTACATTTCATTACACTTGATCAAAGTGGCAGCAGTCTGACGTCAACATTTTAGAATTAGAAATGAACACAGTGGTTTTTCTTTTATCTCAAGCGTCTTTATTGTAGAGATTTTGGTGCGCTTCATGAAGTCAATTGTGTAAGGCAATAGAGATCTTCAAACCTAATTTCAGTTCATTTTAATTATTTGGCATGACTTGAAATGGCATGGATGAAAATTAAAATATAGCCTATATATATATATATATTAACAATTTTATGAACATAAAGTTTGTAGAAAAGTTCCCTTTCACCTTCTTACGTTTACAGCATCACATTGGCCACTGTCTTTCTCCTCCAACCTTGCTGTTTGGGGGAAAATAAAAAAGTCATTGGGCTTCTCTCATGGGACTGTGAAAGAAAAAGCTCATTTTTCATAGAACACAAAGCTGCCATTTGTGATAACAGTGCACTCTTTTTGCTGGGGAAGTTTAATGAATGCCAACTGTGCACATTGGTAGTTGAGCCTATTTTAAGATATGAGCTATATATAAAACTTAATTAGTCTGGTTGGTATAAATAAGTCTTTTTTAATCCACACATTTATATTTTTGTAGAAGAAAGGCCTATGTCACATGAACTCTGAGAGAGTCCTCTCTCTCTCTCGCGCGCGTGCCAATTGAAAATGTTTTTTTGTTTTCCAGTGCGAATGTGCTGACATTGTGAAGTCAAATGACACCAAACATATGTAAACTTTAAGATGTTATGGCAACATATCACTGTAACTATACGCTGGGTGCCAGTATATTAACATGAGGTAATGAGTCCTATATGTTTACTAATTCGAAGACTGTATTCAGCCTCAATCTGTCTTGATGTGGGAATGACATTCTGGTGGAGTATGATCCATTTAATCTGTCATTCCCAATTAAAGTATCAGTAATTATGTTTTCTGTGTGAATACCACAAAGACTGGCGCTAGAACATGGATAAAGGCCAGTTCACACCAAGAATGATGAGTATAAAGATAATTATAACGATAACTATTTTAGTGTCTACACCATAGACTGTGAAAGGTCTACACCAATGTACGATTCTGTACTTTATTAAGCACACACTGCAAAAATTTGGTCTGCTGCTTTAAATGATGGAGCTCTTTAAAGCAAGATGGATTCTGATTCTTTCATTCTGAAAGTGATTCCAACAATATTGCTATAGCTGCGTCTCTGCAATTCTTTTATATTTTGAACGATTTCATGCTGCAAGCCTCCATTAAATTGATCAAAATTGACAGTTAAGACTTTAACTTTGTGACTAAAACATCTATTTCAAATAAATGCTGTTCTTTTATTTTTTAAATTTCTATTTTAAAAAAAATGCATAACAGATTCCATACAAATATGGAATCCGTATGGAACAACAGCACAACAGTTTGTAACAATGATAATTAATGTTGCTTGAGTAGCAAATCATCGTATTACAATGAATTCTGATGGATAATGTGACACTAGAGATTACACAGAGATTAAATAGCTTTTTTTAAATTAAAATAAAAAAAAAACAGTCTTTTGAATTGTAGTAATATTTCACAGTATTACTGAAGTAAATAAAATGCTGCCTTGGTGAGCATAAGAGACTTTTTTCAACAACAAAAAAATGGTTAACTTTTAAACAGTGGTATATGCGTATATATGTGTATGTATATATGTGTATGTATATATATATATATATATATATATATATATATATATATATATATATATATATATATATATATATATATATATGTCAATGTCAATGTATAATGTGTGACCCTGGACCACAAAAGCAGTGCCAAGTTGTGTGGCAATAGACAACAATTGTATGGGTCAGAATTATAGATTTTTCTTTTATGCCAAAAATCATTTGGATATTAAAGGTCCTATAAGCGATCCTGGGGGTGTTGACGTTCGCAATATTTTCAAACAAATCGGAGGCTAGCTAGACCCTACCTCCTCCGCATCTCATCTCCTCCCCCTCCCTTCCGTGCTTCCTGAAATAATTGTAACCGTCGGACTGGAAGCCCTTCTGCCGCCGGAGTTCTTGCCATCGTTCAAAAGCTTTGCTACCGATGTAAATTCGGAACTTTGCACGTTCTTTATCCGACTCCTTCTTCTTTTTAATTTGTTCTTCGGAATGACGTCTCTTTGGTCGTGTGTCGGGCATTTTTCAAACTTCCCTCTGACGCTCGTCTCTCCTTCACACACACACACACCCCCTTCATGTGCACGCGCATTAACCCCCCAGACCCACCCTCAAATACTTCTTGCCAGTGATTGGCTGGAACACTGTTTGTTAGGTTTCGTGGTCCGGGTAAGACATGATTGTTTTTGTTGCCGTTTGTGGAGCCTGTGGTGTCTACAGAGACCGCGTTTTTTTACAGTGTGTTTAGGGGACAGGCAGCTAGCCGATAGTGAGGAGACGTTTGCTGTACGTGACAAAAAATGTTTTGCCCCGACATCGCTTATAGAACCTTTAAGTAAGGATCATGTTCCATTAAGATATTTTGTGAATTTCCTACCGTTAATATATATATATATATATATATATATATATATATATAGTTTTGTGATTGGATGCAGAAAAATTGCAAACATAAATGGACAACTTTAAAGGCGAACCTTAGATTCCAGATTTTCAAATAGTTGTATTTCGAATAGTTGTATTAAATATTGTCCTATCCTAATGAATCATACATCAATGGAAAGCTTATAAGCTCAATTAAAAAAAGAACCCTTGTGGCTGGTTTTGTGGCCCAGGGTGCAACGTTATACTTGTGTATGCTTTGTATGTGTATGCTTTGTATCGTCCGTATGCTTTGTAATAACGATTATAGTAGTGAATAGAGACCTAGAGAGCTTAGCCAAAGGTGAATTGGCAAACTATAAAGCTGAATAAAAAAAAACAGACATTCAGAACAGGAAAACATATCAGTAACAAACTTAAAACGTGAGAAACAGACTCAACATGACAATTCCCCGCCCTCTTTGTTGGCGTGTCCTCGCACCGTATTGCATCCACAGGGGTGGGAGTCCTGGAGGCTGATGAGGTTGTGACTTTGTAGAACAGGAAGCCTCTAGGGCGGTGGGGGCAGTTCAGGGGGCCATGAAGGATTGGCCTCCTTGGCCTTGACACTCGGCCACGATGACTGGAGACACACCTGAACTGAAACTCGAATCAAATAATTTACCATGGAAACAAACAGGCATAGAACACAACTAAGTAGCAAACTAGAAAGCTAAATAAGGTGCTGTTTACACAACACCGTTTTCAAGTAAAACCTTGAAACTTATGATTCATTTTTGCTGTTCATTTAGCCTACACAACTACGGCGTTTTGGGGGCCTGAAAACGTAAAACAAAACGCATTTCAGAAGAAGATGATGCCATGCAAATGCGTATTACGTGTTCAGTCTATAGTGTTTCACCGGCATCTAATTGCCTAGCAGCAGAATACAGTATTTTTAGTTGTTTTCGCGGATTCGCGGATGGAATGGGGATTGTTTTGACAATGGTGTCGTCTGCATGCGGAGAACTCAAAGGAAAAACGTCTCCCTTTTAAGCATATCCAATGCATACTCATCCTTTAGCGTCATATGGGTGACGCTATATGACAAAACGGTGAAATACTACGCACATGGCACCCGTTATCGTTAATACAACAGGCACTGTGATGGGTAGGTTTAGGTGTGGGGTAGGGTAGGGTAGTCTCATATTCACGCTAAAGGATCTATGACGCCTTGGGTTCGCGTGTTATATTAACGATAAAGGGTGCCATGTGCGTAGTATTTCGCCGTTTTGTCATATAGCGTCACCTATATGACGCTAAAGGATGAGAACGGGCTGGCATATCATTGTCGTGTACAACGTACTCCAAGAAACAAAGACATTCACAGAACAGGAAAACGGATCAGAAACTAACTCAAAATGTGCCAAACAGACACTTACAGACTAGATTTGAGGTCAACTTACCTGTGAAACTGCGTATAGAGTGCTACTTACCTGCTCTAGATGGTTTTCCTACATTGTGTTGATTTGATTTAGATGTTAGGCTCTAAATCACAGACTTAAATTTAGATGGATTCATGTGTGCTCGTTTTACCGTTTACCTTTTAGACTTGGTTTATTTGACTCAGCATCTCTGCTAAAGTAGGTGATGAAATGAGAATTTATCTCTTTTTATCTCTTCAGAGTGCGTGGGTGTGTTGGTCGGTTAACTTTAGTTGTCCTTTGAGATGTTTCTTGTTCTGGCGAACTTAAAGAAGCTCTGATCTGAAAGTGTTCCCTCTCTGTAACCATTGTGGCGCAATGTGGCACATCTTACGACACTGGACTAATTGAATAGGAGAGGCAAACCCTCTAGTGGCTCTCGGGACAGTTTGAGTGTGGCCTCCTAAACAAGACTGGGAATGGAAATATTTGGGCTGGGAGCAAGGTTTTGCTCTGAAAGCACACCTCTGTCTCCTGGTAAAATCGCAGCAGTCTCTTGTGACCCTTGAAAATTGCCCCTGAACCGGGATAAACCTTGACCTAGTTTGAAAATCTGCATCGTCTCAGGAGGACGAAGAAAATGTTGATGTGAACTTTGACCTTTCTGCGTTGATATTGGAAAACTGCCAGCTTGCAGTTTCTCAGGCACTGGGGCCATGTGTATTTGTGTGGGAGTGTGTAAGTTTGTACGTGTGGGTGTGTGTCAGGGAATTGCGTGGGTATATATTTTACAGCTTCAAGGCAGTTTTTGGACCAGGATTGTGTGAGACAGTCTCCCTGTGTGTTTTTGTAGGAGTTACCCAAATGTAGAGTTAGATGTATGATAAAACAGAAATGTTAACCTAATGGAACACTGTAGAAAAACAACAATCACAGGGCCTTTTAAGCTGAGAGATAAATCACCAAACAAGTGGAAAAAAAAGGGTTTGCAGCTAAAATGTGATGCTATTTGTCAAAAAACCTTTCTCAATTAATCCAGACTTGCAGACTAGTTGGAGACTTTTTGACAAAGAGCATGGCAGCTTCCAGCCTCTGCGTTTTGACCTAATCCCCACTCCTTTTTGCTTTAAAGGTCTTGTCAAACATGATTGCCACTGATATGGTTGTTTTGTTTGAGTGAAAATGGTGCACTGTCTTTGGCTCAATGTTTAGAGTTTGTTTTTTCGTCTACTTAAAGCTGCTAAGCCGAGCAGCGGACGCTAGTGGAGCTGAGCCAGTGAGTCTGGATCTGTCAGCTGTCTATGAGTCGTAAAAATGATTGACGCTCCAGAGAATCATTCCTCAAAGTAGGGATCATCCCAAAGTCCTCGCTACATTTAATTAAGTGTCATTTATCTTTTTCTATATTTCTCTCTCTTTTCCCTGTTTGATTGTTTCTTTCTTTTTTTTATTTTTTGACTGTGGGAACAGAAGAGCGAACTTCCTAGAAAGTATCTTACCATTTGCTAGCCATTTAATTTAAGCTTGACATCTAATCAGCATAGCTGTACCTAAACAGCCATTGTTCCAAAAGGAATATGTAAATAAAATGAAAATTCTGTCATGTACTCAACCAAGTCTTTCTTCCACAGAACACAAAAAGAGACATTTTGAAAAATGTACTGGTGGTTCTTTTCCATGACATTGAAATGAATGGGGACTGGCACTTTCAAGCTTTAAAAATAATACAAAAGTACAACAGAAATGTCACAAAGTGTTCCAAATGGCTCTTGCAGTATATTCCAGTGCTGCATCTGAAATAGTGTACTAAGTTGGTATTTGAATTTACTTTGTAGTACATTTACATTGTAGTATGAATAAAATACGGAAGTACTACATCCGCCATGTTGTTACTGTCACATGACCTATCGGTGTTAGTTGTGTCACTTCCATTCATAAATACCCTCCCGTGCCCTCACGGGATAGTAAAGTGTCCATTGAATGCGCACTTCAGAATCTCGGTGGAAGTAATAGGTTATCCGGGGACTTTTCCTTCTGTCTGTTTTTCGAATACTGTGTATTTGGACATAGTCTGTAGGCATAGGGTACAATGGGGCTAAAGGCTCGCCTTAAGAAAAATATGCTTTTCACTATTCCCATAGTATATGATTGCAGAAAAAATATATATGTTTATATTGAACATTGTTGGAGCAACAGATTTTGTGTCAGAATAAATCATAAAAGTGATTTATTTTGTATAAAAATCTGGTAACACTTTACAATACGTGTGCACTAATGAGCATTAATTCATGCTTAACTAATACATAGATAATACTGAATTAATGTGTAACTAATGATTATGTAAGCTATTCATTAATGATTTCCACATTAGGGACTAATTAAGAGTATGTAAAGTTAACGTATTAGTTCATACATGAATTGTTATTAATTAAATATGTAATTGTGGATTCATTCCATAATAACTCATTTTTTAACTAATAGTGTCAATTAATATGTTAATTACCAGAATGAGCCAAAGCCTTGTATTTCAACTTCCAGATAATATGACAGGTACACTAATATGCATTAATACATTATTAATTACTTCATTGTTACTGCAAATTCATGTGCTAATTACTACAATTACTAAATGAATAGTTAATAATGATGTGCCCCAACAAGTAAAGTCATAACATAATGATACCTTTGCAAATCATTAGGTAATGATTAATTAAAGCAGACAATTGGAAGTTGAAGTGCATAGCTTTGACTAATTGTGGTAATTAACACATTAATTTACACTATTAGTTCATAAAATATGTTATTAAGGAATTAATACACAATGACACATTGAATTAATAGCAATTGATGTATTACTTAATCTATTAATCATATAGACCCTTTATTAGCTGCTGATGCAGTAATCATTCATTAATGGTTTAGTTCTTCATTAGTTATACATTAACTCATGATTATTTGTGCATTAGTTAAGCATGAATAATGTATATTATTAGTGCACCCGTATTGTAAAGTGTTGCCAAAAATCTTTACCATTTGAGTCTAAACAGATGGAAAACAACAAGTCTAAACAACAAATGGAAAAGTCAGCCGGCTGTTTCTTATGTATTGCCCCAACAGCAACCTTTAGGCTCAAAATACCATACTTTTACATTCTTCCATCATTGAAAACTGTGGCTTTAATTAGCTTGAGCAAAACTGAAAATCATTAAGATGACCTTTGTGTCAAAATTTATTCAATAATTTTAGCAATTCTCATTTGCTACTTAGAACAGAATAAAAATATTAGATATTAACAGAGAATCAGCTTTGCACTGCCCGCGATTGTGTCGGGATCAAGCAAATATCCAGTTGCATCTTGAAAAGTGGTTGATTTGGAAAGTGCTGCGGCAAGTTTTGTGCCATTTAGAGGTTTAGAGGAAAATAAAATGAAAGGTGTCTTTTACCCCAGTGCGCCTTTAGTCCCGCTGTACCCGACTGTTTTCCGCATACTGTTTAGCAGGGAACCCCCTCAGCAGCCCTTTGATTGCTTTTTCATGAAATAAATCAAAAAATGTATTCGTTATTTATGAAATATTGACTTGCACCCAGCTCTTTTAATGTTCATGAGACAAGTAGTCTCTTCTGAGCTAGATCTTTTCAATTAATTAGTTGATTAAATTAATAAAACCAGAGTGAATTATTTGTTTAGAAATCAAACTCAATGACTCAATGATAAGCATTTTACAGCTCTTTGAATTTTCTTTTCAGGCTGTTGGTTACACAAAGCTGTCATATGGCTTCAGAAGACTTGTAATATAGTGCATTATAGTGCATGCTTTTTAAAGCCTAAATATTTCAGTCATCATTCATTGACCGGCATGAAGAAAAACATTGTTGCATCGTTTTGCAACGACATAAAGGTGAATGAATTTTTAAGAGATCTATTCCTTTAAAGATCGTTTTTTCTGTGATTGTGTCACAGCAGTTTTGCTTTTCATTGGGAACAGACATCGTTCCTGGTTAGGATGCTGTGTTAAACACTTTTTTATTAGCGCCCTGTTCAACGTTCTTTGTTTATAGCTTAAGTTTATAGCTTAATTTTACATTAATTACATTGTGCATATGTTTTGTACTTGTTCACTTGTTTGTTTACATCCCTTGCTGTGGAAGGTGATTGTAAATTCCAAGCCCAATTGAAGCAATATTGCGCATGTGAACATGTGTTTGTGTTTGTATTTCGCGTGTGGATACTGCCTGGGTCCCTTTTTTTTACCTCCCAGTAGGTCTTCTCCGCAGCAGCTGTGACTGTGGTCAAACAGTGCTCCATGGTGATAGTTGTTGGTTTGTGCCTGGGGGATGCAGTGGGGTCTCTGAGCTGGGGAGCTTCACAGCTCTCTGATTCCTGGCCAGCGTTGTGTAATCACTCACAGTGGCGCTGCAAAAACAGCTTTCACAATCAGCTGGATCTCTCTCAGCGGGCCAGCACTCCAGCAGGGACCGGGAGAAGGGCATATTAGTAGAAAGAGGACAGCAAAGCACAAGGGACGGGCGTGTTGTGTTTATATGTTTGAGTTTGTATGAATGTTTGTGCAGGCATTAGTGAATCTGCACGTGTGAGATTGAGAGAACTGAAGTTAGCACGGGTAAGTATGGGGGAGTGTGTTTAGGTGTGTGCGTGTGAGCGTGTGTGTGTATATATATGCAGAGGAACTGTACGTCCGCTCCAGCTGTGTTTAGGAATCTGACAGATTATTCACTACATTAATTCCCTTTATTAAGCCTCTGGGTCCAGGCCAAGCCAGTGAGAAGCGCTCACAACTGTAACCCCCTCCATGCCACCAGCAAATGACTGACTTTATGGGTGATATTTGGGAGCAAGACATTTTTTTATATATATAAAAAATATGTACACACATTTATAGTTATATGCTTGTGTGTACATAAATATATTTGTATTTTATTGTGTCTCATGTATGTGTGTGTATACTGTGTGTGCAGGTGTGATTCGCCCACATCTATATGCTTTTCTGTACATAGATTCTGTTTTGCTGGTCCCACTTTATATTAAGTGGCTTTAAGTACTATGTACTTACATTGAAATTAATAATTTGATACAATGGACTTATTGTGTACATACATGTTTTTACATTGTTCTTACATTTTAAAATTCCAGCATGTAATTACAGCTATAATTAATTTATGTAATTACATTTGTAATTACACAGTTGACCCTCCCCTCACACCTTAACCTACCCTTAAACCGACCCATACCACCACACCTGTACCTAACCTTACCCGTATCACACCTCAATAGCAGCAAAAGTGTTTTACAATACAACAGGAACACTATAATACATTGTACTTATTGTTCAATGTAAGTACATAGTACTTAAAGCCACTTAATATAAAGTGGGACCGTTTTGCTCGTTAACTTAAAATGAAACATAAATGAATCATGGCTGACTGGTAATAGGAAATCAGAAAATACACATTTGATAATTAATTAAATCATTCTATAAATTAAGGAAAAACTACATAAATAAAAAATAAATAAATTCTTTGCACCAATCCTAATAGGTGTCTGTCATAAAGTCTAAGACCACTGTCATGATACAGCGTGGCAATCAAAGCGAACTTGAATCTTCTTATTTGTTTGAGTAATAGATAAATGGGTGTCAGAGGCAAGCATGGTCTTTCAGCACGTAACACAAAAAACATGGGTCACTTAATATTCAAGAGATCTGGCAACACTGACTGAGTGCACCCTTAAAATTTTATAAAAATTCTATCAGCGTTTACTCATCACTACGTCATTCCAAATCTCTCGGACTTTCTTTCTTCGGTGGGACACATACAGTAATGTGTGTTTCACAGAAGAAAGTCATACAGAACGACATGAGGGTGAGTAAATGATAGGGATAGTTCACCCAAATTTAAAGGGATACATTTAAAGCATAGTTTACCCAAAATTAAAAATTCTGACATCATTCAGATGTTTAGACTGCAGGTAAATGTGACCCAAATTCGATTTTTTTTTTTTTTTTTTTTTTTGCTCACATGTGACTCGGATCTGTTTTTCTCATGACAGTGTGAACAGCACAAACCACATGGAATCGGATCTTTTCAATTCCGCTTTGTGCCACTTCCATATGTAGTACTAAATTCAATACAGGTCAGATGTTTTGCAATGCAACCTCAGTCTGAACAGCAATATTGGAATTAATGCAACTTTTACTCTAGATCAACATTTGTCATAATTATGCGCTCATGGTTGTCACTTCAAAGATTGTCAGCACATTCTCATCCCAAGGCATCATCTAACTGACGTTTTTGACCATGTGTCACCGACGCACATGGCACCCTTTAGCGTCAATATGAGACGCGCCTCCTAGTGGTCTAACTCTAACCCTACCCCAGACCCAAACCTATCCGCGTCATCTAACTGATGCTAAAGGTTGCCATGTGTATCGGATTTAAACGCATGGTCAAAAGTGTCAGTTATATGACGCCCAAGGATGAGAATGCGTTGAGATTGTACATACTCGAAGTTATCAAGACAGTTGTGAAAGGTAGTCAGTGGAAGGAGAGTGATGTGTCAGTACTCAAGTATTACAGTGACAGCCCTATGTACAAGCAAAACATGAGGGCTCATATCATAAATGTTTTAATACTCCAGAGCAGATCTACTGGAGGAGCATTGGGTCATCAGCAGGGGGGTACTGCCTTCTGAGAAATATTTTGATAATTTGAGAAACGAAACAGCTTTTATTATTATTAATTATTATTTGCGAATTTCCCCAGCACTTTTTGCCAGGGTCGATATTGTCCCCAGCACTTTTAAACATCTCGTGGCACTGATGTACCAGTATCCGGTTAACAAGCAGAGCATTTATTTGTTAAATAAGAGGCGATATAGTACGGTGAAGTGTGTTGTTTTTTAAATCAAGTGATCAAAGTGCTTGTTGACTCCATCAGTGGTGCTGATAAAGTGTTCTCTTGTGGCTCGCGCTGCCACAAGAAACATGTTCACACGGACGCGCGCTTGATCCATTGCCGAGAAATCTCTATTCGTACCAGTGAAATCACAAAGTAAAATGCACTCAAACATGTCCCTGCTTGACAACCACTGATAAACATAATCGGTTTTAATGAGGGGAAAAAAATAACTATCCGAGTGTGGATTAGAACCCAGAATCTCTTACACGCTAGTCTAAAGTTATGCCACTGGACCATTAAAGAACTTAATAGTAGTAGGATTGGATATGTCTATTTCTTGGCACCAACACATATTAGACAACAAATTAAACACAATATACTATTTAAATAGATTGCTGGACATTTGGTATTGTATAGCCTACATCTGATTTATGATTTAGCATTGTATAGAGTGCCGAAGTTACTACATCACCCTGTAGGCCAAAACGCGGGAGTTAGCATTTTAGCACCGGTTCCCTTGCTCTAAAGTGTATGGGATTTTTGAATGGGTTTTTGCTAAATCGCCTGAAATAAGGTCTGTGGTGAACAAAGCCTCTAAATATTTTCACATTAACTCTGACATAGAATATATTATAACCTGCTTGTGGTTTTTAAACTTGATTTTTTTTTTATATAGGCTTCAAAATGTATAAATGTTGGATTAACTTGTAAATATTATCTTGATAGACAAAATGTGTAAGGGTCACAACTCTTTGTTAAACACAGATCTTATTTTTTGTGAATTTCCAAAAGTCTATGGAGAAAATGTATGGCTTTTCAATCGAGCGAACCCATGCACCGCTAGCTTCCGAGTTGTCCCAGATCTAATCGTTTAATCCTCCCTGTTCACTTCCTTATGATAGCGTGCTGCATGACGTCTTTTTTTTATCGTTCTTTTGTGCATGTGTGGGTCAGTCGAGAACCATGATCTGTTAACATTGGAATCTGATATTAACCACATTTAAAACAAAAATGTGAACAGATACATTGCTAAAGTAAATGAAGAATACGTAGTTTTGTGAGTAAAGAAAATTTAGAAAACTGCAGAATGAAACTGCAGGATTACGGTACAAAAAAAACTCTGCTACCAGTATTTTACCGTTAAATTACACCCAAAAAAAGTTGTAATTTAGATTACGGTATTTAAAAATGTAAGATTGCGGTACACACACACAAAAAAACTGATCTGAGCAATAAATCGAAATTTAGCACTAAGGCTCTCAGTGTGAACATAGGCTTACATAGCGTTTTATCATTCCAAATCTCTTGGAAATCTGTTAAACAATGAAGTTGTCCCTTATTTTATGTTTTGCGGGTTATTCAGGTTTGGAATGACATGATGAAGTTGTTAATGGAATTTTTGTTTTCAAATAAAATGTCAGATAACTTTCAGAGCTTGTAACAGCTTTAACCTCTAATTGATTTAAGGCAAAGTAGACTCATTATTCTTCAGCAACATCTTGTAAACTGACAACCTGGACTAACAAATAGATGTGCTTAGCAACATGTTTATGAATTACTAATTGATGCACCGGTCTATAAAAATTGTGGCAACAATCGTCCTACCCCAAATTAAAAAAAATGAGTGTTTTGATATTCATTAAGGATGGCTGACAGAGTCCATTTAAGTGCATATTCTGTGCAAAGTTGCAACCCCAGGAAGCTTGACGGAAAATGAACATGATTCTAAATATGTTTTCTCTCATATTAGAGGATCAATCCACTCTTATGACCACATGGAGGGAGAAGCCGAATATTCTTGGCCCTTGTGCAAAGAGCTTTCAGTGGCCTTGAAAATGTTCTCTCGTTGGCAGATGAATCAAAGTGCTGCCGTTCCTTGATGTATTGTGAAATATTTATCAAACGAGACAATACAAGGAGTGGCACAAATCATAAATATTAAGTAATATAAAAAATGCTAATGCAAAACACATTTTAGAGAGAGGGCAGCGCGGGGCCTCTCTCTCTCTGTAAAAAAGATCTGGGGAATAGATACATTAAAAAAACAGTGGAAACCATGTGGCAATACAAGCCATGGATCCGGTCTTTTGCAATATGTTGCATGTTGATCATTATTGTAAAATGTCAGAAGGTGAAAGACTAGCATTTGGGATAGGGGCCCTTCTCTATTAGTGGTCCTCAGAGGCCGTTCTGAATTCATGTTCTGCCGAGGACTGTCAGAAGTACAAATTCACTGTGTGGTCAGGGGATAGATAGACTGATTTTTAAAAATATCTTTGTTTGAGTGATCTGACGTTGTCAACCAATGGCATGAGTTTTAAAACAATGGCAGGTAAGGAGGGCAAAAGAGGTCTGTAGGAGTCTTTTACAAAACTATTTGGAAACAGTCGTTATTTTTGCTAATCTGTTTGGCGCCACTAGTGATGCAGAAATTACCCACTTTATGCATGGTCTCTGACTCGAAAACGTTTTCAAGAACGTGGATTAATTCACTAAATACTGCTGTGAGTTGTAACATGAAATAGTATCTTCTTGTCTGTTAAACTGTTGTGGAAAATCGATTTCACATCTGCAATCGTGTTAATATTCTTGTTTGTGTGTTATTGCTTGACTATTTGCATGTGATGCAAATATGAAAGACAAGAACTCATGGAAAAACAATCTCAAACTTCATGAAAAATTATCTTGTTCATTTGATATTGCTTAACTTTTTCATGTGATGCAAATATGAAAGACAAAAACTCTTGAATTTTGGGGGTCGTTCCAACTTGTTTTTTGTTTTTTTGCAAAATGAGGGACATACTTGATAAAGCCAGCTTGCCCAGCGGTAAAACAACAGTTACATTTTTATCATTGAATATATCGTGACTTAAATCTTATCTGAATTTCCTTTGAGATGATGTGAGGTGTGTTAAGAGAACGTCAGGCCGCAGCGATCTCAAGTCGTGTTGTGTGGGGGAACCCCGAGGACAAACATCCGTGCACTTTGATTGTCTCGTGAACGAAGAAAGCAAGCCGTCGGAACAATCTCCACTACGTTTTTCAGCAAATTTTCTGTAAAAAGTAACTCAAACTAGTCTGACTTCGTCATACTTATGTTCTTGTCAGAATGTGAGTCTGAAACTGCTCAATAGGGCTTTGATTATGAGGCGTGTTTTAACCGAACCAGGAAAAATAAAACTCTGCACTCAATTGGATAGTCGGTAGACCTACAATCAGAGCAATGCAGTAAGTCAAATACTTTGCATAGCACAGTTGTCAACTACAGAACTTACTTATTTTAGAAGTAAAATTGCGAGTGTTGCTTCTTTTACTTGGCCCTCCATGAGTGCGACCAAAGGAGAAACCACAACGACCACAGGCTTTTCATTCCATCCCATCTTCTTAACGACCATCAGAGCCAGCTGATAAGTTAAACTTTTGCCGAATCATGTAGGAAGGAAGGCAAAAATATATTTCCGATCTTTTCCGCCTTGATTGCAGTTTTCTGTTCGTCTATTAAAATCAATGCACTGTCGATTTATTTTACAACAGACGCGACAGCGGAATCTAGACATCTCAATTCTCAAGCTGCAGTCATCTCTGATGGAAATCAGTTAAAGTGTACCTATTATGGCATTTAAAATGTTCCTAATATTGTTCTGGGAGTCCCCAACAACAATTTTACAAGCATGCAATGACAAAAAACACTTTTGTTGTCTTATAATATGCATTTATTTTACCTGAATTGCCCACCGACTCCCATATGAATCGTTTTAGCGGTTTTAGCGAGTCCTTTGTCCAAACCCCGCCTTTGCGTGACGCTAATCTGCGGTGATTGGTCAGATGACCTAGTCAGTTGTGATTGGTATTCTTTGTGCAGAAAAACGGAACTCCTATTACCTTAAATGGGTTCTCAACTCCGGTCCTCGCGACCCACTGCTCTGCATATTGATCCTCAGCTCTTTAGGATAGAGCCGGCTCGCGAATCCATACTTTATAGCGTTTAGGTTTGTGAAGCAATCATCTTCAAAATGACGCGAACACAGAACAAGGTTTGGGCTATACTTGTGTGGTATAGCAGTACTTGTATATATGAACTGCAGCCACTTAGTCTTCAAATACTCCTCACTTGGCAGGTGAAAAAAGTTCGCTTTTGCGTCGCACTTCAAAACACAGCGTCTCGTCGACATGATTGTTTTCCGAAGCCCAGATCTCGAAAAACGACAGAGTCCAAAAAGGTGCGGTGGGTCCAAACCTCCATGCTCTCAGACCTCCCTGGCCAGCCCAGGCAGGGTGGCCCGTCCTGGGCCAGTTTCAGATTTGCCCGCCACCCCTGGAGCTCCGGTTTTCCCTAGCGTCTCCGAGCGCAATAAGTGGCCGTTTCTTATTCAAATAACTTGTCAAGTTGACGTCAACCAGACAAAGGAAAAGCATCGTTTTTCGAACGATTCATATCAGCGACTCAGAGTCAACTCTTGTTTTTGAGAGACAATAACTTTGTATACGATGAACTTTCATGTTTAAAACTTTGCAGGATGTTTTCGTTCACTTAGATCTATGTTAAACACTACATGAAGGGCAATTTTCAAAAACCCAAAATAGGTACCCTTTAAGTGCTCTTTGATAACGTGATGATTACGTCCCTGAAGATCATCTGTCCATCGCCGTATAAAGCCCGCCCTGGCAATTTAATTGGCCTGAACATTTTTTGACTGATCATAATTACTTCTCAATGGATCGAGTCCAGACCGAACTTCCCGACCAAAAAATGTTGTGGGCGGAGTTTGGGCTGGCATCCAGGCTAAACTCAAACACTACTATCGCCAATTATTTTTGCCCGCCGTCCGCCATGTTTGCTTACTCTAAAGTCACATTTAACCATGAGAGATTTTGTGAGATTTCCCATGCTCACAGTCGGGACTCTGATTGTTTGTGAATGGAATCTGTAAGTGTTTAGTGTGCTGTCTTGGTCACATCACGGCACTCAACATAAAAAAAAAAAAACATTTTATTTTTTATCATGTTTGTGGTCTCTTACATTTTTTTGTCCTTCAGTGATTATTTTTCTTATCATCTGTCTTTAATAAAGGTCAATCATCACCTATTTAATCACTTAATTATTTAATTAACTTCAACATTGCTTCAGTGTTATTGTCACACCCTGAAGTGTGGACACATATGAACATTGAGCAGTGTTAATTTGACACTGAGGATTTTGCTCAGTTTTCATATGCGTCCACACTACAGGGTGTGACAATAACACTGAAGTATTGTTGAAGAAATTTTAAAATTACCTTTGCTGTAAGTGCATTGTATAAAGCTTTAATCTGAACAAAAGCATGTGGATAACACCCATGTTTGAAAATTCATCACTCATACATACACCACAAAGGCTGAGTGGCCTCTAGACACTCTGTCTGTGACAGCATTCTACCCATGGACCAAAGCCAAGCTTGCGGCGGCAGATTGGCTGCAACCAGAGAGAGGGACCAGCTCTAGAATTTAATACCATCATAATGCTGGGCTTGTTTAGTGCCGCTAGCAAAAAAGATCCAATATCGACACATGTCATTGCATCATCCATCAGCCCTGCTTCAAAAACCTCCTGTCTCTTTGATGCTGCTGGTAAAGTCTCCTTCAGTAGCATATCTGTGATAATATTTTAACATGTGATGGGTGCTGTTAAGTTGGTTTTGGACAGTAAAAAGATGCAGGTTTACTTTCCATTCTCTTAAAGTTTTTGAGAAATGATCTGTTTGATGGAAGTTGAGTCCATATGGCCTGTTCATCAGGATACCAAATGCACAAAATTAATCAATGTTATAACCGTGTTAATTTGAAAAATCTATCTAGGATCCTGACTTTCCAAAACTTGAGCTGAAACAACCTTAATGATTTTGCATAATTCTTGAGTATCTGAGGCCACGTTTACACAAAGCCGGGTATTTAGTGAAACAAATATTTCCCCCCTCTCCGTTTTCAAAAATAACATCGTTCACACACCCGCATAAATACGCCGTTGAGCGCCCATGCCAAACCTATGGGCGGCAGTGTAGGGAGAGGGATAAAGTCATGCAAGCCAATCAGAATCCCCAGAATCGACAAGAGGGAACCTAAAACGTCGTTTCGCCCAGTTCACACGACAACACATAACCAGCGTTTTCAGAAATCTCCACTTTGGCCGGAGTTTTTAGAAATAATCGTTTTCTGTGATAAAAACTGGGTTTTTGTGTAAATGAGAGGCCAAACCGCAGGGAAATATCTGCGTTTTCTCTTCGTGTAAACGAGGCCTTAAACGTATGGAAGCCTGTTTTCTGCCCGAATAAACCGGCAATTGCAACTTTATATCTCACAATTGTGTCTTTAATTCTCATAATTGCAACTTTACATCTCAGGTGACTTTAAATCTCGGAATTTTGACATTTGTGGCTTTGTCTCTCGTAAATGTGAGTTTATCTCACAGTGTGAAATTATCTCACAATTGCAACTTTGTTCCTTATAATTGGACTTTGTTTCACAATGTGAATATATCATATACAGTATATATATATATATATATATATATACAGTGTATATATCATATATTTATTTCTTGCAACTTTTTATCTCAATCTTTTACTTTTGACATTGTGACTACATTGTGTTATCTTGCAATTGTGACTTTTGTCTTACAAAGTGACTTTGTTTTTCTCGTAATTGCAGAGTGTGACACTATTGCAATTGAAACGTTGTTTCACTTGACTTTATATCTCCCCGTGTGGCTTTATACCTTACCACCGACTCTTTTTTTTTTTTTTGGAAGCAACTTTATTTTATGGATCTGACTGAGGTACCTGCACACTAGATGTGTGCTGTGCTGCACCACTGACCCCCATAGCTTTTAAGGCAGAACAATATGCTTGTGTGTAAGTGCCATTTATTTCATGACTTTGCATCAAACGCTTTTTGTGTTGTAGCAACAAATTGCCTCTAATTGTGCCAAAATAGTTGCAAAGATACATAATCAATAGAGTAGTGCAGCTGTTTCCAAAGGAGCCTTTAAACACAGCTGCTGCTGCACCCAACGTCCCCCCTCTCTCTTCTGACTCGTCCTCCACCCATGTTTTTCATTTTCTGTTCGCTTTCAAAAGCTGTCACCTTAACAACAGGCCGTATAATAAGTCCCTGTTCCCTTATGAGCCCTGAACCCCAAAACCGCCCAGAGCCGGGTGCTGGTTTGCCCTTCTTTGTAGTATGTGGAATTAAAGTTCCCTGAATGACTTTTTGAAAATGTTTTATTAAGGTTTGCGAAGCCCTTGGCTCCAGTTGGGAACAGGGGGACCATTGTCCCCGCATCTTGTAGAGGCTGCTGTTCAGCTTAGCAGTAGATTAATGTTTGCCTGTGATTTCAGCATGACCTGTAGTTATGTGCATTTCTGGTTCTTACTTCTTTGCAGAAAGGATGAAGTTGACTCTCCATGCACCTTTTACTCTCTCTACCCCTCACTCTGTTTTTCTTGCTTTGTTTGAATCAGCTGAAGCAGCATGTTGTTGTGTTGAGAGGAAACATGTGGTTTTTGTTAGTAGGGACTGGGTGTCTGGCACCATGATATGCACTTGGGGGTTAAAGGAAGATGGGAGGGGTTGGAGGGGTAATGGGACATTGAGATTGAAGACCCTGTTGGAGGATGGGAATCAAGGGAGAAACACATTGCCATTGTGACAGACAACCTTCTCCTTTTTATACACAGGATCACGCTTCCTTGTGTTAATTTGCGCAAACCTCCCTATAAGTAAACCAGAAATAGAGTATTATTTTGTTTTTGATCTTTCTGAATTTAAGTCAATTTAAATCTTGACTTTTTTGGGGGGGTTTTCTCAGGATAAAAGAAACACACACTGACCTTTCGCAGGGCATGTTGTATCATTGAATCCTGCCATTAAACTTTCCTGCAAAATGTAAAACAACTATGAAATTTAAAACAATTTATGAAAGAGCAAGAATTTAAAGGATACAGTTAAATACAAAAAAATGGGTCCCACTTTATATTAGGTGGCTTTAATTACTATACTTATATTGAAAAATAAGTACAATGTACTTATTGTGCACATGTTGTATTGTAAAACACTTTTGCTGCTATTGAGGTGAGATACGGGTAGGGTTAGGGACAGGTGTGGTGGTATGGGTAGGTTTAGGGGTGGGTTTAAGTATGAGGATGGGTCATCTTTGTAATTACAGGTAATTACATAAATTAGTTACAGCTGTAATTACATGCTGGTATTTTTAAAATATAAGTACAATGTAAAATCATGTATGTACGCAGTAAGTCCATTGTATCAAATTATTCGTTTCAATGTAAGTACATAGTAGCCTACTTAAAGCCACTTAATATAAAGTGGGACCAAAACATGAAAACTGTTTTGGCTAACAAAAACCAAAGCCAGTGTGGATATATGAATTTAGAGATTTACCTTTGTGACAACTAGTCCCGAGTTCACCCATGTCTTGAATTAGATTTATTTTTACAAACAATGATTATTTTTCTTGTTTTTAGCTTAAATCTAAAGTCATACATCTAAAGTTGCCTTCGCATAATGTTTGAAGGAAAAGAACCTTAGTCTTTACACTTGAATCCATTTTTCGCTGTGAATGTCACTAAATCATACCAATACAAATTGTGAATAGCCAAGAGACTAAAAGGTGATCATATAGTGTAATGTGTGTGTGCATATGTCTTTGCAGCTGGAGCAGATGCTGTTGCAGCAGTCAGGAGATTCAGACCAGAGTGTGTATGGCGCAGAGCAGGGCTGGCTAAAAGAGGAAGGACGATCTTATAGGCTGAAGCTCCAGGCCTTTCAGGAGAGCCAACGCAGACAAGCTCAGCTGGTGCAGAAACTACAGGCCAAGGTTCACTGTTAGATGTGGTCTCATTCAACTTCAATTTTGTCAAAGATGGGAAGGATTCTTTTAGGGAAAGTTTTTGGTAGTTCTATGGAATCTGGGATATTTATTATGTAGAGAAACCATGATGATTTGATACAACTGAGAATGTGGTCCATCTTAAGTTGCATGAAAATATGAAAGTATGTGTCTATGTCAGCAGTTGCTCCAGTATAAGAAGCGATGTGGAAATCTAGAGCAGCAGGTGCTGGAGAAAACCTCAGAGTCAGAGAAGCTGAGGCTCTCGGTACGTTTCACTGGAGAACTTGACCGGGTTTACTGATAAAAGAACACTTTACTCATTCAAACAGAAATTTTATTTGGACCTTTTTATTTCAAAAAATCTATCTGCTCTTGTGAGCTTTGTTATTGACATGTGTTGCACTGTATTTTAGTGTGTTAGGTATAAACCTGCCTGTGTCCATGTATTTAGCTCCAGTCGCACCTAGATTCCTCAGCACAACGTCTCCAGCGCTTTGATCAGGAACACAGTCTGGATGTCCAAAGTAAACTTGCACTGCTGGAGGATGAGCAGAAACGGTGAGAACAAAAGTGATATGTGCTTCTGACAGTGAGAGGTGCAGAGAAACAAGTCGGCAGGCAGATCAAGGTAAAAGGAAGGAGAATGAGTGGGTCATCCAAAAAGTGTGGTAAGAATTTCTTTTTGGAACCAATGGAGAATTTTACATTTTGTAAAGAGTTTTTTCTGTTTTCTTTCCCTTTTGTTAAAAAAAACAAATGGCAGTTTAAAATGACAGTTATGTTTTGGGGAATGGTACCTGGTTTCCTGCTGATCTTTAGCTGGCGTGAGCCACTTGCGTATATTCCAAAAACCAGCCTGACCACCGAGCTAGTATAGCCATCTTGTAGCTGATCCAAGATGGTCTGAAAGTTTGATATCACATCAGCTGTTGCCCACGGGTGCGTTTCCCATACAACGATGTAACTCGCTGCTTCACTACCATAGTACGATGCATCGTTGGAGAAATCAACTAGCTAGTCGCGACTGTTTCCCGAAACCCATTGTCGCAAAGTATCGTTTAACCATGTTGGTTTCGCACGTGGTGGAGTAATAACTACTTTTAATTAAACTGTTTGAGATCCAATTAACGCTCGATTTGTTAATATAAACTACAGACGTCATCTGAGGAATATTTAAAATTTTTCTCAGTTATTTTGCTTTATCGCCAAACTCAACATTTGGCTCGTTCTTACATAGTAGAGTACGTTCGCACATGCGCACTCTTCAAAATCGGTACTTTAAATCTTTTGACAAACTTCTAAATGTGTATTCTAATATGTATTCTAAATAAAAGGCTCCGGTTGTACTGAATATCAGCTTGCGTATTTCGCTCAAGATAAGGATTTATTACCTCCAAATGTCATGCAATATAGAAACAATGCTTCTAACCACAGGTCGAAAGCTGTCATTCAAACCACACAACTTTGCGATGCTGTTTGCGAATGTTCGTTGGAACGATGGTTTCGGGAAACACCGACTTGTTGAACTGTGCTGATAATGACGGAACTTGCGACCATAGTTGGCTAACAATGCTTTTGGGAAACACACCCCAGCTTAAGCCAGCTAATGAACAGCAGGAAATAGCCAATGACTAGCTTGGACAAATAATGAACAGCTTGGCCTATCTAATGATCAGGTAGTAACCAATTGGAACCAGCTTGGACCAGCTAATGTCCAGCTTAGGTTTGTTAGTTATGAGCTTGGACCAGCTAAAGACTAATCTGGTCCAATTTAAACCTTGAAAAACCATGTCCCACAACTGAAGTATAACCACTTAAAGGATTAGCTCACTAAAATTGAAATTAGCCCATGATTTACTCACCCTCAAACCATCTCAGAAAATATCTAAAATAAAATATATAAAAAATATCCTGGCTCTTTCAAGTTTTATGATGGCAGAGGAATGCAACCAAGAGATTGAAGCTCAAAAACATGCATCCTTCCATCATAAACAAACTTCACCTGGCTCCAGTGGGTTAATTAAGGCCTTCTGAAGCATACTTAACACGTTACAAAGTACAATTCTAGCTTCTGTCCAAACGGCCATATGCCGTCTACTTGCCACTAATGCGCAACTTACGAAACTTGTGATGTCAGAAGTAGCGTAGTGTGTCATGGTGGTAAATATCAGCAGTACGTCGCATTACTCGCATAAGTTGTGCTTTACACTTAAGTGGAATCCATCTGTTTGTTTTTGCCATAAGTTAGTTATTTTACTTTATAAAGTTTTAAATATGAATATTTTACTTACACAAACTCATCGCTTTGCTTCAGAATCAGAAGTGCCAACATTTATCAGGAAGGCAATAGAGCTAATTAAAATAAAATATCCTAGTTGCCTACTTCAGTCCACACAAGCCCATGCTGGAAATGAATAGAAGGGGGTGTCAAAAACAAAAGTATCCAGTTTGTCAGACTTAATTATCACAACCTTGTTCAGCATCTCAGCCAAACAGTTTTTACTGCACTTCATAAAAAGAGCTGGCCAACCTACTGTCCCAGACGCCAGCCTTTAAAAGAACATGATTTACTGTGCCACTCACCCCTAATTGAAACAGTTATGGCAAACTCGTGGCCGTATGCTTGCCAAGCTCTCATCCATTTTTTAAACCTTAGTACCTCTGTCAGAGAGCGCACTGCAAAGTGCAGTTCATCCGATCATCTGTGGCTCTGCAGTCCTGTAACACAATTTATTTCATTTTCTATGTCAGAAAAGTCAACTATGCCATGGCTCATGAGAATTTCATTGCATGCCTCAATTAACTGAGATTCAGCAGGGCAGAAATGTTACATTGCGAATTAATGCTGAGCAGTCTGCCTTGGCGTTAAGTTTTCTCAGGGGGCATGAGCTGCAGAATTAGACCAAAACAGAGAATCATAAAAGAAATCTACTCATTGAAAATGATTAAACACAGTCTCATAGCTTTTTTACTGTCTTTCTCTGTTCCTCACCCCTTTGATAATCACTTTGTTCGCCGCCTCACACCACCCTGGCGTCAATCTTTGTACGTAACTGGGTGGATGCTGCCACGAATAATGTAAATAACCCTGTAAACTATTTGACAAGCAAATCTGGTGGCAATTAGGCTGGAGCTGACATGGACTTTATAAAACTGTCACGCACATTCCCCTCTAAGCGTGGCTGGCAACGCACAATGTGACGTTGGTCTTTATGAGCTTGTAAATATAGAAGCTGAAAGAGGCCGTGCGATGGAGGGGGGTGAGATCATGTGTGAAGTTTAGAAAGAACATTTGGCTCGTGGCTTAACAGGTGGAGGTGCTCGTATACAGTGCTCTGAAGTTGATCCATATATTTCACAGGTGCTCCGGTTTGAGCCAGGTCAACGCACTGCTTCGGGAACAACTCGAACAAGCCAACGAAGCCAACCAGGCCCTGACAGAGAGCCTGCAGAAGGCACAAGAGGAGGCAGAGCAGAGGGACACACGACTCAGGAGGGAACTTGAGGTGAGGAGGAGGAGGAAAAAGAGACAGAAGGAAGGAAAGAGAGATCTGTAGTGTATGTTTTTTTATCCAAATCCACAGTTTAAGGAAAATCTTTCCTTAATCCAACCCAATGAAACTCAACTCTGGAACTTCTGGAATTCCACCCTGGTGCCTGTTTTGTCAGTCTGGACACTGTCTTTGTTTTAAATCATTGTTGTGATTTTCTCAGCTGTTGTTTCCTGTGAAAACATTCCAGTCGATTGGAAAAAAAGAGTGAGAATTCATTGCTCGGTGAAAACATCTGGTCGTAAGAAGCAGCTCATGTAGTTTACGGCCACATACAGTCAAGAAAAGTTTACTGTACCATTTGTGTATATGTCTATGAGTGTCTGTGCCTAGAAGTCCAAATCTAGCTATGTGCTTGTATGTGAGTGATTCTTCAACTATGGTACTCTTTGAGCTAGACAGTTTCAGTTTTTTCAGTTTAACAGTTTTTTAGTATCAGTTGGTTTCTCCATCTGTCTAGAAACCTTCCCTTAGTTGGGTGCAGTGATTTGTTTTGAATAATATATATATATATATATATATATATATATATATATTGGCATTTTTATCTGACAGCCCAAGAAAACGCCCAAGTTCTCTTATTTACCAACAATATTGTAGCAATAATAAATAATAAAATATTTCTTACTACCTTAGCTTAATTAATTGTATGTTTTTTTGTTTTTACATTAACGTTTTAGTATTATAGCCCAAAATAATTTGCTGTTTAGCACGAACAATGTCATTTCCACCACAACCTGTCTTTACCACCACAATGAACACCGTGGTGGAAATGACTGTGGCGGAAATGACATTTCCCCCCTTTTCCTCTAAAATATCATGCTATGTTAGCCTGTTAATATTAGTTTTACAGTTAGCATGTAATATACACAAATTGCACATTATTAAGTTAATTTTATCCAGTTATTTTTACGTCCATGTGAAATATGAGCCGTTTGGAAATGACGGCCAATAAACATATTCTCAGTTTTAGTCATTTTTACATTGATTCTTCTTCTTTTCATTACCCCCTAAAGAGGTCACCCTTTCACCCAGCCATGTGTTCACTGTGGAGTTTCTTTTGCTATGGTTACTAAGTATTCAAAACTAAAACAATGATCCCAGGATTCTATTTTGTACAGTGTGGCGGAAATGACAGTGAACCCAAGGGACAAGGGTTCTACTTATGAAAAATATAAGAAAATGTGAATATTGCGATATATAATATGTATAATTGAAAAAGACATTATTTTATAATTTGTACTTAAAATCTACATTATTTAAATATTTAATTTAGAATTAAGCGAGGTTGAAGGTACAAAGTCTGGCTCAGGGTGAAAACAGTAAAAATCATGCATAAAAGGCCTCATATTATATAATAAAAAAAAATGATTGAACCATGATATATTTTTTATAAGTTCCCCTTAGGGTGAAGTAAGTCTGACAAAAACAAATAAAAGAAGAAATGTTTTTTAGATTTTATTATTTCATCCAGGATCTAGAAAAGTACCATAGTTAAAGAATCACCCATGTGTTGGTGCATTCATTATTGTTCATATGTGGGCATTAATAATGGAGACATCTTTAACCTCACACTCTTTGCCACCCCCCACCTCCATTACCAAACCTGCCGACCATATGGCCGTGTTGCTCTCCCGCAGATGAATACCTCCAGAAACAGCCGTGAGCAAGCCCGTGTGCGATCTCTGTGGCGCCAGGCTGCCTTCCTAAGGAGCTCTTTCACTCAGCTGCGGGCCTTCACTGACAGGTGAGTGTAGCTTGTGCCTAGAAACTCTTTCCAATTCCACCACCATTTATTCCCACTTGGGATCAAAGCGGAGTGGGTCACCTGGGTCACCCCTCCCCCATCCTGACTACATCGTCAAGGGAAACGTGATGGGTAGATTGCCCTTCAGATTAGCCTTGAGCCATCCATCAGAGCCAAGCTTGATGAGGGCTCGGCCTCTGTGATCATAGTTGAGTAATTTGCTGTAATGTGGATTACTCAACACATGGACAGCGGAGAAAATGTTCACGACCCTTACTCAGACACGACACCGTTCAAAGAGTTTATTCCCAGATCACAATATAGTTTCAGCCATCTGGCTCTCGTCAGTTTTGAACGAAACACATATCCTTGGGAACGTAAATTGTTGTGTAAGGAAATTTCATTGCTCCTGCTGGTGGTAACAGTTGCTTTGCGCTTACAGGAGTCTATCGGACGTGCGAGCCGAGTTTACGGTGGCTGGCCGTCGTCTTCATACGGCCTGTGTGAATTTGGAGGATAGCATCAACCAGCCTCGTTCCCCCATTGGAAGCGGAGTATCAGCACTAGAGAATCAACTGAGAGACAAGCTGAGAGAGGCTATGCAGCTGCAGGCCCGCTTTGATGCAGAGAAAGTAGAACTTAACTCCAGGTACAACATGTCTGTCTGTTTACGCACACGTCCCATTCATTTTTCACCAATGATATACAAGTTGTGCAGCATGCTGTAATAAACATGTACGGTATTGGCAACTGAGGCTAAATTATCGTATTCAAAGGATTCCGCAGTGTCATAAATTTCAGCACACATCCCAAAGCTTTGAATTGAAGTATTGATGTCCTGAACTCACATCTCCTAGATGACTCATTGTGCATTGTCCTGAGTGCTGACACACAGGGAAGGTCAGCATGGATTGCCTCATCTATCCAACTATGTGGCGTGCCAAAACCAGAGAGAAAAAGTCTCTCTTTATTTGCCGTTCGGTATCCACTACATTCCTTCAATTACTTGTATAATGTGTCAGTGGACTATGACACTTTCTTTTGAGAGCGGATCCATGGATCTGACAGAGCAGGGATGGGGTCTTCTGATGAATGGAGTCATTGCTGCTTCTCTCTTCTACATCTTTTCATCAGTGACAGTTTTATAATAGAGAGAGCAGAGATCACTCTCCATTTTGATATATGAACTTTTAGCTGAGCTTTATTACAGAGAGAAGAAAGGGCCATAAACAAATGAGAATCAAATAAGTGCACTATTGAATGTTTGATCATTTTGCCTCAACCGAGTTCATGTTGCGCACATACACATTGTTTTTTTTTTCATATTGTGATAGTATGTGTTCATGTTCAGAACCTCATACTTAAAGTTGGTGCCCATTTCAACTTGCAGAGCACAACATCGAATAAGGGTGTGCTCTTTTTCATAAAGGAATAGTACACACATTATTTCTTTAAATTCTATCATCATTTCCACACCCTCATGTCACTGCAAGCCTTGTGTATATGACTTTATTTCTATTGTGGAACACAAAAAGAGGAATTAAAGACTTGTGATGGTCTTTATTTTCCACACAATTTCAACGAATGTGAGCTGATGCTTTCAACCTTCAAAAGAAACCAAAATACAATTAAATCAAAAATAACATATAAGTTATCCACACGATTCTGAAGCTAAATAGACAAAACAGACAAACATTTTAGTTGTTATTCGATGATGATCTTCCCTTTCAGTGAACTAAACAATAGCAACCGGATCTTTGAGAATCATATCAGTCTTATGATTTGTGAACTAATTTCTCAGCCCAGTTTTGTGAATCAGATCAATGGATAAATTAAAACATTGTACTTCACTATTTCTCACATAAATGTGTCAAAGAGAGATTTTATGAATGCCAAGATTTTTAGTGAATGATGGCCTAATTTCAGTCTGTTCCTCACAAATCTTTCATATGGCTTCAGAAGACTTGGAACACTGCAAACAAGTCATTTGATCCACTTTTATGATACTTTAATATTATGATATGCAAAGCCTAACATGTGCGTTATGTGCAGAATCCTGGAATTGGGTGAAATGGTGAAGCAGCTCCGGGCACAGAACAGTGACAAGGAGAGTAATCTGGCAGCACTGCGGAGCAGCTTGGACAGGATGGTGAGCAGTGATACAGAAGAACAGTGTGTTGCTAGAATCATTCATTGGGAAGGGTAGTGATAAAGTCTATCACTTCCTTAATTGTCTGGATGTGGTTGTCTAGGCACAAACTATCATCATTTGGTGGAAAGACTTTTTGTACTGCTGCCCCAACTCTCTGGAAGTCTATTCCCCAACATATCTGCGACCTTTCACCATTTCACGATTTCAAACCCCACCTTAAAACATATCTTTTTTGCTACTTGTTTCCCTGACCCCTGACTGTATGATCTGATTTCTATGTTTATGTACCACTATCTATTATGTTATCCTTCTCAATATATTTGTATTGTTTCTACGCTATGTTTCTATGTCATGTTTATTTGAACTTAAAGGAGAACTCCGGCGAACAATAAACCTTTGTTCTAATAAAACATCGGGACCTCGTCAATCGTTCCCTGAGGATTGTTTTCATGATAATCGAATGTAAAGAGTTTTATCTCTAAAAACTGTTTAGCGTATAATGCTAGTACTGGGGGCACTGACCAACTTAAACGAAATCGCTAGTTTATACCACTAACAAGGCTCAAAATAGCCCCGCATTAACGCAGTAACATAACAAGGCTCTATACATGCAAAACGAAGCATTGACAACTTTGTAAGTGTACAGACCGTTTAATAAGAACATAAGTTATGAAGACCGTTTACTTCGTGTATACATTCAGAAGCCATCTTAGGAAATAGTCTCGATAAGTCGATCACCGAACGTCGTGATGAGTGAGCTGAGCTGTATGAAGTTCAACGAACTTCTGAACTGTATGAACGACATTCGGGGATCGACTTATCGAGACTATTTCCTAAGATGGCTTCTGAATGTCTACACGAAGTAAACAGTCTTTATAACTTATGTTCTTAATAAACGGTCTGTACACTTACAAAGTTGTCAATGCTTCGTTTTGCATGTATAGAGCCTTGTTATGTTACTGCGTTAATGCGGGGCTATTTTGAGCCTTGTTAGTGGTATAAACTAGCGATTTCATTTTAGTTGGTCAATGCCCCCAGTACTAGCATTATACGCTAAACAGTTTTTAGAGATAAAACTCTTTACACTCGATTATCATGAAAACAATCGTCAGAGAACGATTAACGAGGTACCAATGTTTTATTAGACCAAAGGTTCATTGTTCGCCGGAGTTCTCCTTTAAGCAACCTTGAGTTTTCTGAAAGGCGCTATATAAAATAAACATATTATTATTACGATTATTATTCTTATTATTAAAGCTACACTGTGTGATTTTTACCCCCATCTAGAGGTGAAAAGGTATATGACAATCCAGTGAATATTAGTTTCTGTTGCTCTCAATTCCCATTTCGTTTTAACTCCTACGGTGGCCAATGTAGTTCAAGATTAACATGGCTTCCAGTTCGACCTCGTCCATGAGTGTTAACTCAAACGTAAACGTAAACGCGAAAGGCGAAGATTGAATTAATGGGTATGTCCCTCTTTGGCTAATGTACTTTAAAGATGGAGGGGCAACATGGCGACCGACATTGGAACCCCTTACCCGTATGTATTTTCAATGGCATATTATACACTCACGAGAATACTTTATTATTTGAACGAAGTTAATATACATTAATGAGCACATATATTCTTGAAAGAACTAAGTGTTTTTAGCTAAGAATAAACTAAAAGAGTTACACAGTGTAGCTTTAAGAAACTGCATTTTGACCTGAATGCTTTCCTGCACAGGAAATAAATCGGTCCGAAGACAGAACCGAGAGGGATGCCTTGCGCAGCGAGATCAGCAGTCTGCAACAAATCCTCCACAACATTAATCAGGTTTACTGAACATGATTTTGATATTTTGGGCCAGATGTACTTAACATGAAACAAGTTATTGATATTAGCGTAAATCAAGACATAATGCAGAGGGGCTGATTTTAAATTCAAATCAAACCTTGTGGTAACTACATTAATGATAAAACACTGTAATGTGATATTTCAGAACTATTTACTCATCTACTGTTTTCTCTGTTAGGTGGTTTGTGGAGAGGGTTCCTCAGAGTCATCAAGAGAGGAGCACCACTCTGTTTTAGCAGGATCTTTTTCCTCCTCTCAACGAGACAGCATTCCGATAGCAGTGCAGAGTGCCCTCTTACAGCGACAGGCACAGATTCAGGTTTGCAAACCTCCTGTACACCCCTAAATCATGGATGAAGGGATTTTTTTTTTCTCTTTTTTTTTTTTAGCAAACCGACTAGCCCAACATTGGCGCAACCATTGGTTTTGGTTTTTGGCAAGACTGTTTGTTTTCTGGAACGATATTTTCTGTTTAGTGCTGCTAGTGGTACAGAAATTACACACTTTAAATACGAAAACTAAATATGGGTTCATTTGGTCGTTTATTGTGTCTCCCAAATAGTTTACTCTGCTATCATTTATGTACACAACTAAATGGCAATGTCTATTCACCCAAAGGAGC